>JADGMU010000607.1:0-35309 GCA_016920895.1 Vaccinium myrtillus | reverse complement strand
TTGTGTTCAAATTGATTGATCGTATTAACATGCCTAATTATGCACCTTAAAATCGGACCGTCCTCTAATCAAACTAGAGCGCCCCTCTCTGTTTTTATCTGTACCAAGTGGCGTTATATTGGTCGTCGATTGGAGAACATATCGGGACGCGAATGTCAAAAACCCACGCAGCCCCTAGTACTATAGGGAGCTACGTGTCCATCACTGATTTGTCCCGTGCTGTAACCGCCGTCTGTGCCGCATCGTTTCCCATCCTGAGAAATCTTTTCGAATTTCCTTTCCTTACCTTCTGATGAGAAGGAAACTAGTAGCCATAGTCGTGGACGTTTACGAAACAAACAATAGCCACACAATTGAACTTCTTCTGGGGCGAGCCCCTGATATGAAATTGGACCGTCCTTTGTGTAAACTAGAACGATCCTCTTCTGTAATCAACAATTGTCTGGATTCGGTGAACGAATTACTTTGAGAGAAAACCATTGCAGACGTCTTGCAATTCAATCCTTTCTTCGCTCAGGCATCTCGAGAAAAAGGTAAACAAGTTTCTGTGTTGGCATCTAAAGGCTTACATTCAGCCAATCCGCCGTATCATCGCTTGATTAATTTCTCCATCAACTAAGTCTTCGGCACTCGAAGGTTCATGTTCGGCCAATCCGCTGTGCCATCATTTGGCAAAAATACCATCGACTCTGTTGCCATAGCCGACTCCATGGAATGCTTTTAGAAAACCTCCGACTTTTAACCAGCCATCTGATTCACTTTCTCTTTCTTTCATAAACTTTGTAATCTTTGTAGGTACTTCTTTGCCTTTCACGGACCGACTCCTAACACTTAGGAACATGCCGCGTCCAAGGTCTGTGATGTTGTTTCGTGATGGCCGACCTCATACATATCAACTGGTCATTCCATCTTCCTTCTTATACTTCTTTTCCCAAGCATTTTCAAGTTTTCCTTAGTACCACATACCATCCCCTACCCCCCACTCTGGGTTGGGCTGAGATTCGATCTAGTGCAAGCCAGAGTTTTTTTATAAACAGTACATACTTCTATAGAAAACCGTCCACATAGGACTCGGTCTGGACCAAGCCAGAATCAATGATTTCAAAAACCGTCCCCTTCTCCCCATTCTGGGTTGGACTAGGACGTAGTCGTTTTGAAAATTTTCACAATTTTTGATGAAGTCTGAGGGTCACTCCCTCTCTCTTAAATCTAAAGACACTTTCCAATTGTTGCTTCTTCCAATTAAACCGAAAGCCCCGCTCTCTCAAAAGAATCAAGAGTCACACTCTTTTAATTATACAGAGAGCTCCGCTTTCTCAAAAAGTCGAGAATCTAAACTTCGTGCTCCAACCGACGAGCATTTCCTCTCACGGGAACCGAAGGTCACTCCTTTTCAACAAGCCGAGAGCCTACCGCTCATGCTTAGACCAAGGATCGCTTCCTCTTAGTTATACCAAAAGCTACGCTCTCTTATCAACATCGGGAGTCAAACTCCCTTAATAAGGCTGAAATAGCGAGAGCTACGCTCGCTTAACAAGACCGAGAGTCATACTCCCTCAATAAGACTGATGCTTATACTGAGAGCTACGCTCTCTTAACAAGACCGAGAGTCGTACTCCCTCAATAAGACTAAAGATCGTTTCTTTCCTGGACGTCTAAAAATACCTCGAGGTATATTCCACTGCACAGCTTAATTAAACTGAGAGCCCCGCTCTCTTCAACAAGACCGAGAGCCACACTCTCTTGATATACCGAGAGCTCCGCTCTCTCAACAAGACCGAAGGTTTCCCTTCTCAGATAAAAGTTCAAGGTTACATATCATCAACCAATTCGTAAATTACCCTTTTCAAATTAAACTGAAGGTTAATCCTTCTAAAAAATTCTTCACTTTGATGAATTAAATCTGCCGAACACAGCATCATTGCTGCCTTATCGGCCATACCAATCACACTGATTGCATGCTTTTCATTGTAAGCGGTGAGGCCTGATCCCGAGGATCTTCCTCTTTATCAGCAACGAGGTCTGATCCCGAGGACCTCTCCTCTTTTAACAGCAACGAGGTCTGATCCCGAGGACGTCCCTCTTTGTTGCAACGAGGTCTGATCACAAAGATCTCTCCTCTATAAACAGTGAGGTCTGATCACGAGGATCTCTCCTCTATAAACGGTGAGGTCTGATCACGAGGATCTCTCCTCTTTATAAGCAACGATGCCGACGGAGTGATCAAACCGAGAACCATGTTCTCTCATCACTTTCTCTCGAAGGTTGCCCTTCTCAATCGAACGTCGCACCTTCTTAATTCCCTCGGTCATTTAGCAAGACCCTGGGTTATACTCATTTGCACAATTGTTATCCTGCAAATGAAACAAAGCAAACAAGCAATTTTTGCAACAAACGGGCACGACCACAAACATCGGCTCGGCCAAACGAGTCATCAACGTTCAATCAAAACTACACGACAAAAAATTCACACAAGCCGTAAATACTTGGTTTCAAAACCATCAAAATAATTAATACCCGGCTTTTAAACAGTCAGCAGTGAATCAAGTTTATCTTCTTGAAAAACACCGAAAAGTAATCACAAAATAAGTAAACACAACTAACGCCGCATAGGACCACGGTATTTACCATCAAAATAGTTACGGGATTGGTTCTTATCTCTTTAACCGTCCCCTTCTCGGTTTTTTAATACCATCAAAATGATTTCGCTTGTAGAACTGGAATTAGCCCTCAATGTGGGGTCTATGAGGTTTGAAGTTGTTTTGTTCCGCCAACTTTTCCAAGCCTGTAGGAATTCAACATTTGATTGGAAATTATAAGGTTTCATGACTATGGTTTTCAATCACGATATCAAGATATATGTAATAGTAGTAGTGATGGTTTAACTGTATCTGAAGTTCATCGACTAAAATGTATCAAAAAATCAACTGTTGCAACCATAAAAACTTAAACCATATGTATTGGCCGTATGGATTGACTGTTACACATTTTTTGTTCTTACTATGTCGTCGGTAGGTACACATAAGCTTAAAAAATTAACAGATATGTATTTACTAATACAAGACATGTGGAAACGATTATTCTTCTGACCACTCAAAAAGATGAAAATTTACTCCAATATTATTCCATCGATGAAATTACGTTCAACATGAGGAGGAAAAAACATACGAATTAAACGTGCTTATCGTTCACATCCTCATACACAAATTTTCTTGTCATGAAATTCACACCTTCACGAATTAACGAGGATCTAACTCAGTAATGGTAACTTCATTTACTGATTGAGTTGACTCATTTGCGCCAGTACTACTGTTTACCCATGGTAACTCTGAAATGTTACTATGCTGGAAAAATCCAGGCTCTGAGGGCACCGAAAGAGTTAAAGAGGATCTACTAAACATGACAACAACTGAACCCATTGTTGGTCTTTCTGCTACATTTCCTTGAACACAGAGCAAACCAATGTGAATATATCTCATCATTTCGCTTGTAGAACCGGAATTAGCCTTCAATGTGGGGTCTATGAGGTTTGAAGCTGTTCCGTTCCGCCAACTTTTCCAAGCCTGCAGGAATTCAACATTTGATTGGAAATTATAAGGTTTCATGACTATAGTTTTCAATCACGATATCAAGATATGTAATAGTAAAAAAAAGTAGTGATCGTTTAACTGTATGATCTGAAGTTCATTGACTGAAATGTAATGAAAATCCCGTCTTGGTGTCATGGAAATTTGGCAGTAGAAACCATTTTATTGAATGAGTATTGACTGTAACGGCTATCAATGGGTAGTATTTGACTGAAACATTATACATATCGATACATCATCATTTTTCCTTGTAGTTAGCTTATTAGGGCCTAACAAATTCAAAAGACAGAAAAATTGATGGGTATACGTATCGGCTTGTCGATACCTTATTATTGACTTTAAATTTCATAAGTTATTTTTTTCGTTCTTGGTAATTCCACGGAATATGTGTACTTACATAGCTTATAAGGTCCTCTTCGTTTTGCGCTGTGCGGAAACAATTATTCCTCTGACCGCTCAAAATTTCCAGAAGTAAGACACCATAACTAAAAACATCTGACTTGACCGAGAATTGCCCATGTATCCTGTACTCTGGAGCCATATATCCACTGCAAAAATGTAAAACATCTTAGGCCCTTTTCATTTCTCTGATAAAAAACTTATTCATGAACATATTTGACTACTTCGTGGTGATTAGTGTTTTTTCTCTTTAGTTCTTTTTTTTTTTTTTTGAAAATTTTTGTTAATTTTTCATTACTTTTCGGGTATATCTATGGTCTAAAAGGTAAAAACGTAATGGAAATTTTACAAAACTATTCACTAAAAAACAAAACAAAAGTAAAAAAAAAAATTAAAAAAATCAAATGCCAATTCAAAGTTGCCTACTTTTTTTTTTTCATTTTTAGGAATCGTTTCAAAATTTTCATCACTCTTTTTAGTACTTTCTAAGTGCGCAGACTTGACATGCCGAAAAAGTAAAACAAAAATAGGTAAGATTTAAAATAAAATAAAATAAAAAACTTCACTACGTTCTATGGACAAAAACAACGTGTAATATCCTTTGTAACTTCATCTCAAAAACTCATTTTCAAAAATCACAAACAGGGTTTTTAATCTTTTTATTCCCCTTAGGCATTACGTGTTCAATTATTTTGAAATAATTTTGCAAATAAAATGTCATTAAAATTGATACTTACGGTGTACCCACTATTCTTCTTGTACTCCCTTGGGTTTCATCCACTGCAAATAGTCTTGCCATGCCAAAATCAGCAATTTTTGGGTTCATCTCTTCATCTAACAAAATATTGCTAGCTTTGAGATCGCGATGAATAATCCGAAGTCGTGAATCTTCGTGAAGATATACTAGTCCCCGAGCAATACCTTCTATGATAGTTCTACGCCTATCCCAATCCAGCTGGTCGCGCCTGTTTCGGTCTACACATTTTTCAATACATATCGTTATAATGTAATGTAGCATTATACAGTACGTCATGAGTTTGGTTCACACATCAAGAGACGTACTTATGTCTTTTTCTCTAGACGATACAATGATAGTATATTAATTGCATCTATTCTAACTTAAAACCTTCTAGCACCTACCTCTGAACTGATACACGACCAACTGAGTTAGAAGCTCTGGTGATCAAGGGACATATTTATGTCACTTAGGCAATTTAATTAACTGTCTTCTTTGCGGTCTTTTAGTAATTTTTTACTCATTGGGCTCAAAATTCTGAGCTTATTCAATTCTCTTGACGATAGGAAGTAAAACTTAGAATATAGACAAATTGTTTAAAATAAAATGTTCTAAAAGGATTTATAATAATTTAAAACCCATGGCATTTTATCATTTTTTTTTACCTGAGTTGACTTGTTTATTTTTTTAATGAACTGAAAAAGTGATCTAAAATGACAAAAATAAGTCCTTTTACATTAGACAATTTGAACTGTTATGTTCTCCTTTTTTTTCTTTTTTAAATAAAGCTATAAGCTCTAGGAGCTTTCTCCACTATTCATTAGTGTCGGAGCCAATCACTTAAGCTAAGTTTCCATTTTTTTTTTCTAAAAGTGCTTAAACAGCTAAAAGTGCTAAAAGTAATTAATGTATTGTAAAAAGATGACTTATCTCAAAATCCCTGTTTAGTCATTTTAGAGCTTTTCGCCAATTGGATTATTTTGGAAAATTAGGTCTTAATGTCGAGCCGACACTAATGTGCAATGGAGAATCCTCTAGAGCATCAGGTGGTGGCGGTGCTCCAAAAACAATGAATAATTCTTCCCCTACTCGACACTGGTGTATTTCTGAGATCAAAACAAAATTAAGAAAAATAAAGCTTTAGACAAGCCAGGCTAACAATAGTCTTACCAAATAAGAAGTTATCAAGGCTAGAGTTCGGCACAAACTCATAAATAAGTAGCCTTTCTCTGCCTTCCAAGCAAAAACCAAGGAGCCTAACCAAATTTCTGTGTTGAAGCTTGGCCACTAGCATAACTTCATTCTTAAATTCTATATCTCCTTGATGAGATCTCTCAGCCAGCCTCTTCACGGCTATTTCTTGTCCATTCAAAAGCCTACCCTGGAGATGTGACAATAATATGTCAAAACATAGATCATCAAACATCGCATGAGCTTTTTACAATCTTCATTACTCTTTTTCGTTCCATTATTTTTATCATTGGCAAGAGAAATTTTTTATTTACTTACCCAAGATAAGAATTGTTGTTTTCGAACTATGGTTAATTCAAAAGGTATTCTAACTATGATACATTTTAAATTACGTAAATAAATTATACAATTTTATTTGCTATACCAAATTATGTAATCACTTTCTGTGCATTGCATGCATGGGCTCACCGCTTGTATGATCTTATTCACACTCGAATCCAAATTAATTAATTACCTTATAAACAGCTCCAAATCCACCTTGTCCAAGCTTATTAGCATTTGAAAAGTTATTTGTTGCGATGCTAATAATGTCGAAGTTGAACTGTAAGGATTCCACTGAGCTAATTCCATCGCCAGATTCTGTAACTGAATAGAAGTTGAGAAGTTTTAATAACATAAAGTTACATGCAAGCAAAAAAACAAAGAAGAATTTTATGACTTATGAGTGTCCATGTTTCAAACTCAAAAGCGGGATTATGAGCATAACCCGTGGGCAATCCTAACTCCTAAGGTTGCAGAATTTTAACTCAATGGTGTAAAAAACATATTAAAAAAAAATTGTATACATAATACTATATAAATGAAGGTATTTACATTGGTTAAAAGACTTTTTTTTGTTAGATGATAGAAGAACCTATCTTTACAACCCCATCCCAACCCATCATAATGTTCATCAAACTCCTCTCCATATAATTTTAACTCGCAACTTCACAGTACTAAGTACTGCTACACAAATTCGAGTGAATTTTTATTTACAATGACTTTGTATGAATAATTCAGTGCAAACAAAAAAGAAATGCCAAATTATTTGCAAATAGATATAAAATTTTAAAGCATTTTTCAAACTTAGGTGATTCGCTTATGCAAATAATATGAAAGAAATATCTAATTATACACGAAAATATACAAAATTTTAGTCCATTTTTCAAACCCCCCTGAAAGTCCAGTAGAGCCGCCCCTACCAACCCAATAAAAGATCTGTCTCATATTTACTATCTTTTTGTTTTACTAATAATTGTCTCTTTTTTTTTTTTATGGTTGTTTGAGTTGATATATTCATATATTATAATAGAATGACTTGTCTCATAAAACATAAAAAGACCATAAAAGATAGTAATTTGCAAAAAAAGACAACTTTCATCATAGACAAATCATCTTAGAACTTACATTCATCATAGTTCCTTGGCTTCCCCTGTTTCTTCTTTCTTAATAGGATGGAAATGGAGACAATAAGAACTATCACAAAAGTAGTTATCGAAGCACCAATAATGACGATTGTTCTTGTTCTTTTATTCCCTTCTCCTGCAAAGATGGTTGTTCCTGTTCTATTATTGCTAATGGTTGTTCCTGTTTCATTATTGCTTTCTCCTGCAAAAATCAGTAATTTCTTCTCTATTTATAAATCATTCTAAATACAGCGAAATTCAGAACACATTCACAAAATAAATAGGTTTTCCAAGTTGGTTTTACTACGTGAACGAATCCGATCACCTTAAATGTAAGGTAGATATATACCTGCAAGAATCTTCCCAAAGAAAAGTCCGATCTCATACCGAAAATTGCAACTGGGTGTAAGCACTCTCCCTCCTGGCGACGTGTTGCAGCAAAGCGGGTAGTTATCAATAGCACTCTGAAGACAATCGCTGCAATCCTGTGTGGACAAATCAGGCGTGCACTGAGTAAGTGCGTATATAGTGTAATTGTACGGGCCGGGAGTGTTTCCCGAAGCAAACTTTCTTCGGGTTCCACCTCCCGCGGCCTGGTCTCGTAGCTTCCTCAACTGGTTCCTCACCGCGGCTTGGAATTGTTCTACGTATATGCTTGGTACGTTGCGGAAGGGGTCCAACAGAAAAATTCTAGGGTCGCGTGCCATAATGCCTTCCATCGGCTTGCTCGAGTACCGCACCGTACAATCATCGTACCATACGATTCCCTCCTTGTCGTTAGGATCGAAGTCTACCCATCCAGATGGCGCCGTTTTGTCGGGACAAGCCGCGAGCGTCGCAGTAGCATTGTTGATACACTCACGACAAAAATCAAGCTTAGCGTCAGCTCTGCACAGCACCATGGCATAAACTGTGTCGGGGTTTTCGCCATATGAGTTAGTGTAGTAACCGTATTGATTTGTTCCGGCGGAGAGGGAGGAGAGGAGGGTGTCGCGGTTCGCCTGGTATGTGTCACTACTTGTGTAATTACAGAAGTAGCCCATCAACTTAGCCTGGGATATGGTGAAGGAAACAAAGTTTATGAGAGTTATTTGAGAAAGGAAGAGGAGAGATCTGGAAAAACTCATTTTCATTTTAGTGGATCGAAGTAGTACTACAAAGTGAGTAGTTATATATTGGAAGTCTATACATTGAAATACTGTATTTAGTCTCTCTCTATATATATATAGCTACACGTTGAAACGTCCAAAGTCATTAACTACAATACACACCACCTATTTGGGTGTGTATCATATGCACCCCTATAAAAGTTACGAATCGATTAACAAAAGTTACGAATTTTAATAAAAGTTACGAATTCTTAGTACAAAAGTTACGAAACGCACCAAATGTTATGAATCATAGAAAATGTTACGAATCATACTTCTGAAAAAGTTACGAAACACTAAAAAATGTTACGATTTCCAATGAGGTAGCACAATATGGACCACACAATGAGTACATATTGTACACACTTTTGAGGGGTGTGTATTGTAGAATTTTCCCTTTTCTTTTTACCCATCCCAAAAGTTGCGGGTGATGATTTGCGGACTAAAGAAGTTTCTCTATGAGGACAACATAGTCTATATATACAAGGGGTTTCCTTTGAGGACTTCTCACAAAAAAAAAGTGCGAGAAAAAAGTTGTGAGCCGTTGGATTGCGTGAATGACATAGGATCCAACAGCCCACAACTGTTTTTGATAACCGGATGTCTAGATAAGTTTGCACGCATCTCGACTAATTTCTAAGGCCTGAAGGTAATGATCTGGTATAACTCTCAGTGACCCAAGATTTAAGATGATTGGCCCCCATTACGTTCGAACATGCGACCTCAGGATCAACTACTTATTAGTCGAGGTGCATGCAAATTAATTTTTTTGCATTTGTTTGTTTCATGACTTTTTGAAAAACTAATTTTTTTTTGCACCTTTCAAAATATCTCAAAGAATACAATTGAACAATGGAAAAAAACTAACCATTCGTCTTAACAAGAGAAATCTGTGAAATTAAAAAAAAAATGGACCAAAGTTGAAAAAAGTTTTTTGAAGATGACACTATTTTGTATTTTTAAGTCCTTAGTGAATTTTTTTGTAATTCATTTTTATTTTAGACTTCTCTCATTTTTATTGTATACTTCTCTCATTAAGATAAATGATTATCCCAAAAGTATAATGTGAATCAAGCAAAAATTTAGAAAAGACAAGAAAAATATAGTACTGGAGTACTTCTTAGTAAAATAAAAATTTAAGAATCCCCACAAAAGGATTGAAGTAGCAGGGCCCACCCCGACTGGAGGAAATTGAAAAGTTGTCAATATTGTCATTTTGTCCGAAGCAAACATTTTATTTTTTGATCAGTCCCAAGCAAACATCACTTCCACAGAATCCACACAAAAACTAACGAAGGCCAGTATGCAAGGCGCGATTCACGGGAAAAAGGATAATGAATGTACCGCGTGGGAGACACAGTTGACTACCCAATGGGCAATACGTATAGGACAGTGCTACCCGCATAGAGGGTTTTGCACAGAAAATGCACCGAGCTCCTTCGGGGACCCACTCTTGGGTCCCACATGAGTGATCCGAACCGTTCATTGTTCTTAAAACATTTTTCCGAGGGGCCCCACCAAATTTCAGCTCAATCGGACGGTTGGAAGTGCTCCAACCAAAATCCCACCGTTCCAACCCCTCGAGAAAATGTTCTAAGAACAATGAACGGTTTGGATCACTCGTGTGACACCCAAAAGTGGGTCCCCAAGAGAGCTCGGTACATTTTCTGTGCGGGTACCTCTGTACCCGTAGGATTATCGAATACGTGTATGTCCTGGAAATAGCTACACGTTGAAACGTCCAAAGGCATTAAAAGTCTTTTCTTTCTACCCATCCCAAAAGTTGCGTCCACAGGACGTAAGGCCTCGTTTGGGTGAATTGAAAAAACTGGTTTTTTGGTTTTTTTTTCGTTTTTTTGGTTTTGTCCTTATTCAAATTTTTTTTGCATTTGTTAGTTTTCGGTCAATTTGTTGTGGTTTCTTGGCTTCTCTCTACGAGAGAAATCTAAAAAGTATAAAATTATTAGTCAAACTTAAAGTTTTGTGAATAAAGACGAAAAATAAACCAAAATGGTTTTTTTAGCCAAAGAACCCCAAGGGACTAAAGAGGGGCGTTATGCATGAAATTTGGACGTTAAAAATATGTCCGATGATTCACATGAAATACTACAAGGAGTGCACTGTAACACCCCATTTCCCTCCGTTTGAAGTTCTCTCTTGAGGTTGAGGGGTATCCAAAATTGGACCGGAGGACTTTGACTTAGTCCAATAGTCATCATATTCGCACCTTACCACCAATGTCGTTTGTTGATTAGTCCTTGTCTAACTTGTATGATCCGTTTGTGTAGCAACTTGTATGACCCATTAGGGCTCGTTTGGATGAAGTATTACGGAGAGGGATGAGCCAATCAGGGGGATGATGTGATGTTTAGCCCATGGTTTGGCAACAAAAAATACACCCGCACTAAATAGTCGCGGGCTAAATAATCAGGGAGAAGCTGCACTAAATAAAAGCAGGGGGAGGGGTGCTTCTATTTAGTCAGGGGGGATATACCACCCCATTTTACCTCCCTCCCCCCCATGCAATTCCTTCGGATCAAAAAATAAAGTACTTCTGTGCATAAATATTTATTTTTTTAGCACCAAATTAAAATACTAATAGAAATCTTTAATTTGATAAAAAGAAAAGGTTTAAAAAATTTACATTGTTCGCTTATGTTGATTTGCAATTTCCTTTGGATAAAAAAATAAAGTACTTTTGCATATAAATTTTTATTTATTTTTTCACCAAATTAAATTACTACTGGAGATCTTTCATTTGATACAAAAAATAAAAGAAAAGCATAAAAAAAATTACTTAATGTGATTTATAACGTTGGCTTACAAAACATAAATGAAAAGCATAAAAAATTACTCACTCACTGACTTCAACGTTGGGTTTATACAAATATGATTTATAAAAAATTACTTAATATGATTCATAAAAAAATTACAAGATAATTTTTTAGTTTTAATTCTAAAGATTGATGAAGAGATGATTCTTAATTTATACCATAAAAGAATATTAAAATGAATTACTTAATATAATTTATAACATAATAATTAATTTTGGAATTTATATAATTATATAAATACATAAGCTAATATATGCATCACCAAGGGCAATAAAGTCTTTTGACATTATTTTACATCATCCACCCTCCTCATGCCCCATTTTTATCCCTCATCCAAATCATGAACTATTTAATCCCCCATTCTTAACTGTCACGTCAATGTGGGTTCACCCTTCTTATTTAATCCCTCCGACTATTTTATTTCCCCTTACTATTTAATCCCTGCAAAACCAATACGACATCCAAACGGGCCGTTACTGTTAACTTGTATGACCCATTTGTGATGATCACAGTCGAAAAAAAATCAGTTTTTGATTAAACATCAAATCCACATTAAAGAAATCATAATTGTCACAAGATAATGGTTGGTCAGTGTCTGACCATCAATTCTACTTGGGGAAAAATATATTGCTATGAAGTCGGATCGATGTTTAATCAATCTAATTTTTTAGTATGTTCTTTACTAATGTATCTATATTTTCAAAATGAACGGTTTGCATAATCAAGTGAGACCATGAGAAATTCTATTTTGCATCACATGAGCGTCGCATGAGAGGACATTGGTTCATACAGTTTGCCAGGGTGACCAACTGTACTATAGCCACCTTGATGATTCGTCCATTTTTTAGGGCTGCGTAAGAACTCGTTAATTTGTAAAAAAATCCCAGGTTAATAGTACGTGCAGTGCTGACCTTTTATTCAATAAATCACTTTTGTCACGAACAAAAATATATGGTTGAGGTAATGAGTCTAATGACCCCTTTATTTTTAGCAAGAAAAATGTCAGACACTCTCAATACATATGGGATGGTACGGAGGGACTGCATGTACCTGACGGATTAGCCGAGACAAAATATTTCAGACACTCTCAATAAGCAAAAAAAAGTTACGTATATAGAGAAAAATCTCGGAGCGTATTTTATACTCCCTCCGTCCCTTTTTAATTGTTGAATATTCCATTTTGGGTCGTCCCATATATAATAAGTGTGTATTTTGAAAAGTTAATGAATAAAAATTTGTACAATAATTATTTTGCCTTTTTAAAAAATTAATGGAAAAAGGGATAATGGGTAAAAATGGATGATAATTTTGGAAAGTGGAGGTAAAAATTGATGTGAAGGGTGTAAGGTTGAGGTAAAAGTTTATGTGAAATGAGTAATATATGATGATATTTTTTTAATAAGTTGGATTTAGGAAGCAACACGCATTCAAAGAATCAAAGGGACAAAGCGAGTATTATTTTTTATATGAACAAGATCATCCCATTAATATAAAATAGCAAAGGACAGTAACGGTCTGAAAATACAATAAGAAAACAAAAAAAACATAATAAAAAAAATCAAAAAGCCCGCTCAGCTCCGGTGTCGGACCCAGCTTGTGGAGGTGGGTGGATAGAGGATCACCATTGGATCTTGCTCCCGTGGCAGTATCGCCATTGGATCTGCCTTTTGACGCCTTCACCGTCGTCGTTGAAGAGATTACGAAATCGTCGCCCAAGTTGACCTACTTTAACAGCCTGTACCTAGATCCAGAATTCCAAATTTGAGTCGCACGTACAAATGAGGGAAGAGTGGGAGATCTTTCCTTCCTAAGAAGAAAGTCTCAACCAACTCAAATCCATGGAGGTAGGAGAGGAGGACAAGAAAATGGGGAGGAAAGAGGTGGGAGAATGGAGTAAGGAAGGAGGAGGCCTGGAAAAGAAAGGAAAAAAAAAGGAGGAAGAGATGTAATACCGGAATTAATTAGGTAGTCAAGAATGGAAGACAAACTTGGGTGCCAGACGGTACAAAGTGGCGGTACCCGTCGCACATCTCAGCTGTCCACAATTGTTTTGCATGGCCCAGATTTTAAAGATCAGAGAGAGAGGAGAGAGAAGGGGGAAGGGTTTGGAGAAATCTTTGTCGTTCAAAACATTTTTGGATGACCCAGATGCACGTCCAACACCACGTGTATCCCTACCAGAGAAAATTTTTTTTTCTCTGATCGCCGACTCCCAACCAGAGAAGTTGACGACGATATTATTAGAATTGTTCCCCATGGTACGTACAAATATTTCGCTGAAATGACTAATTCCCAACTCAACCATCACAATAATTAAAATTGTCTAATTCTCACTAAACAATCAACAAATAATTAGAATCAATCCCACTGAAACAAACGAACAATTCTTTTTAATTTCTGAGAGTCCCTGATCCCTACTCCCTCTTTCCCATGATGATTACTCCCAACGGGAATTATAAATTTTTAAGAAGTCAAAAGTACTGCTTTAGATTTTTCAAAATTAACTTTTGTAATTGTGAAGTTAGTTGAAATTATTTAAATTGCTTATATCTTTCAATATGGATTTCAAAATTATAAAAAACACTGTAAATTGTAAGATATAGACTATGTTAAAATGACACAAATATCAACACTAGACCAACCAATTAGGATGCAAAGATTATTTTCACAGACAAAACTGAAAATTTGACATGTTCTGATGGCTGTTTTTAAAAATGAAATATTTATTTTGTATAGAATAAAATAAAAAGAATATACTAGTACTTAGAATGAGACAGAGAACCAAAAAGAAAGAGTAAATCTGACATGGGAAAGTTCTTGAGTTGCAGTTGGTGGAAATGAGAAATGTTTGTGTTCTCTGTTGGAAATATGCCTTGAATTCAAGACGTTCGAAGAAAGGTACAAATTTTGGTGCGAAAAGTCAGTTTCAGCATCTTTGGTCTGGACCATTGGGTCTGGGGTGTTTTGGAAGCTCGCAGCATCTCTCATCTAGAGCTCGTCTGGAGTTGGTCCGGATGGGCAGGGCTGGTCATCAAAATAATGTTGCAGTTTCTCTCATCCTAGCTCGTCCGGACGAGTGGGGCAACTGCTTCGTGTTTTAGTGCATTTTGAACTATTTTTGTACTTTCATATAAATAGGAGCTTTGAGGCCTGTTAGGGTTACGACTTCTTAAGTGAATCCCTTTGAGGGAACCCCATGGGTCCCCCGTAGAGTGTTAGAGTTTCTCTATTGTCCATTAATTGTTTTTTCGGGATTTGAGATATCTAGGATTTTTAGTAGTCTTTTTCGTGTGTATGAGACATTGATGCTCTGTTAGGGTTTTCTTTTAGAGATTCGTTCCAAGATATCGTGTGGATGCTTCAATGTGAGAGTTACGGATATAGTTGGCTCTGTGTATTTCTTCCCTTCTATAGTGAATCCTCTTGCTCTTTCCCCGTGGATGTACCACTAGAGTTTCGTGCTTAATGGTAAACTACATAAATCATTGTGTCTTGTTTTCTTGTTGGTGTGTTTATATTCTGTACTACGGGTTTCGGCACAACATTTTGCTTTTCCTTCCCTCCATGTCTTTGGCAAAGTTTCTTCTTTGCAATAATGTGGCAAGACCAGTTCATGTGCCGATTGGAGAAGGGAAACGCGGGACACGGGGTTGCTGTTGTGCAACCCTCGCACAACACATGTTATGCTCCATCCGAGTCTTCCGTTGCTCGAATGGACGGCCCATATTTCACCTCAGCATTTTTGCATCCGAACCGTTCGTTGCCGTGCGTGCAAGATGAAATCTAGGCCACCCATCTGAGCAACGGACGGCTCGGATGGTGCACAACAGGTGTTGTGCGGGGGCTGCACAGCAGCAACCCCAAATCCGGGAAACATGGGAGTTGAGTACTACTAGTTTAATTTATTTCTTACCCTCGCGGTTTGTTAGGAAAATATGTTTTGCAAGGGAGAATCAGAATATAGTAAAAAAGGGATATGATTTGGAGAGGAGATTATTTTAGAAGGAAGATAAAAAGTTGGTTTGTTTTAAATTTTTCTAGAGGGGAGAATGATGGGTGGATAATGTATAATTTCCTTTTTGCCCTTGGTTGTTTTAAGGCCAACCCATTTATAGGGGGGATAATGTACAATTTCTTTTTTGCCCTCGGTTGTTTTAAGGCCAACGCATTTGCTAAAGCCAAAATTGATCTACCCAAATTGTCCTCTTCTTTTTTTCATCAGTTTTAAAAAGCTCGATATTTTCATCATTTGCGCCTCTCTTTCTTTGCATCTTCAAAAACCCAAATTAATAAAGAAATTAATTTATTTCTTTGCATCATCGTTTTATGTGTTGGCAGTTGGCAATTGAAGTTGAAGTGTACGTGTTGGTTGTCTAGTGTAGTTGAAGTGCATGTGTTGACCATGTTTTTTTAGGGTTTGAGTGGCATATGATTGTCAGGAGCGTAAAGTGTCAACTTTGTTGGAATGTTATGCTCCTGCAGTGATGCCCTTCTCAAAGTCCTTTTAATCATTTGTAACTCTTACTTTTAATTAATAAATCTTTTTCGCCGTTCAAAAAAAAAAAGTGCATGTGTTGTCATTTTTATTCCATTGCATGTATTTTTCATCTCTTTCATTTAGTTTTTATGGGGTTATTTTTGGAACTAAAAATGTATACACAATCTCTCAATAAGAAGACACCAAAGTGGTGCTCCTCCTTTATATATTAGGGAAAATTGCTCTAAAATGGTGGTAGGGCAATTATATGCAAAGACATGGACCACTTTTTATAAATTGCATATACATGGAACCCATAATAATGTTGACCGAAATACCCCCTTCTTGAATCTGTGATTTTGAGTGCAATGAATTTGTTGAGACGTGCAACCGTTGTCAATGTAGAGTGCAACAAAAAGTGGATGAAGGGTGCAATTGTCAAAAAATCTTCCCAGTGTGACTTGAACACACGCCCTTCTTGAATTTGGACCAAGGTGGGTCCAATGAATTTGTTGAATTCTTCTTTCACTTTTGTTGAACACTTAATGATAACTGTTGCACTCCTCTACCACTGGTTTGCACCCATGTTGCACGTTTTTTTACTCAATTCAAACTTTTTGGAAATATTTTTACTGACTATTGCACTCTTCTTCCATTTCTGTTGAACCCTTAATGGCGGACTGTTGCACTCCTCAACAACTGTTTTGCACCCATGTTGCATGTTTTTTACTCTAGTGAAAATCACACCTCCTTTATCCAAATTCAAGAAGGGTGTGTGTTCAAGTCACACTGGGAAGATTTTCTGACTATTCCACCCTTCATCCACTTTTGTTGCACTTTACATTGACAACGGTTGCACTCCTCAACAAATTCATTGCACTCGAAATCACAGATCAATGGGGTATTTTGGTCAACAGAATTATGGGTACCATGTATGTGCAATTAGAATAGTGTGTTTCATGTTGGGAGCAATTTTCAAAAAGTGTTCCATGTCTTTGCAATTAATTGCCCCTACTACCATTTTAGAGCAATTTCCCCTATATATTAGATAGATAGATAGAATAGATGGCATAACCAAAAGCAAAATATTGGTAAAGTTAGCAATGTGTGGTCAAAAATTGCTCGCAATGGAATAATCAAAGTTATCAATCTCTTAACCAATAACCAAATTTATGCCTTTTTCACAATAATCAAATTTAATAGACCCCACATTTACTCAATCAATTACACTCACAATTACACAAAAATATTCTCTCTCGTCTCTCTCTTTTTCCACAATGTTTTCAAAAAAGGTAGTCGAAAAACTGTTCGTTTTTTTCAATAACTTTTATTTGAATTTTTTTTTCCAAAATTGTTATTTTGAAAACTAATTTTTTCAAAAACTGTCTTTTTATTGGAATTTTTTATTTCAAAAGTTGTTATTTGAAAAATGTTATTTTTTTCAAAAGCTGTTTTTTTATACAAAAAACTTTTTTTTATCAAAAACTATTTTTTTCTAAAATGTTTTTTAAAAGAAAAACATTTTTTTAATAATTTCATTTTTCTTTCTAGTTTGAAAATGTGATGTCGCAAGTTTTGGCTACCCAATTTTGATTATTTAATTGTGGACCTCTGCATTGTTAATTTTAGTCACCCTCTACATATATTACCAAAAGGTAATGTGGCATTTTTAGTTATTCAATTTTGATTATTTCATCGGTTAGCGACGGAGCCATGTGAAGGCCTGTGTGGGCACAGGCCCACACTAGATTTTGGGGATTTTTTTTTTCTTTTTGCATTTGCAAAAATAAATATATTACAAGTTCAATTAGAATATCATTTTTTTAAAAAGAGAACTCATTTAGTGTTCTTGGAGTGCCATTAATTACATAGTGTTACAATACCCTTTTTCTCTACATATTTATGTGGGAATCAATACTCAAAGTCAACCTATGTGTCTCACCTAAAAGTGTGATAGAAAAGGTCTCACCTAAAAATGTGATGGAAAAGGGTGTTAGGATACGAAGTGGGGATGCCCCAAGATTAATTATTTATAACCATGCAGCCTCAATTCACCAATTTTCGCCTCGAAACTATCCTGTGTTACAAAATGATGATTATTACCATAAATGCAAATCAAGCAATAATTCTTTTTACATTCGCACTTATTTCTCTTCTAAAATCTATCAATAACTTCTCTCTTTGGTGTCGAAGATAATTCGTTAAGAACTAAAAATCGAATTATTTTACTTATAAAAAATAGGAAATTGTCTCAAACATAAAATTATTTTTGATTTTTTTCTGTAGCTATTTTATTTAATGTAATAGTTAAATAATTTTCAAATTATAATATATGTTGAAGAAAAGTTTTAAAAAAAATCAAGGCTTGTTCACTTCTTAAAAAGGAGAGAATTTTTTCCCACAACAAAGTGTATGGATTAGCAGGATTGTGCCCTCACTAATACAAAATTCTGGCTTCGCCCCTGTCATCGGTGATACCCTTGTATCGTGATGTAGATGTTATCTAGTAAAACATAAAAAGTGTTAAATACCAAGAAATAAAGTAGTATTTCATTTATTAGGTTTCTTTGTTTTTAACTTTCATCACTTTTTTTTCAAAAACCCACACAATAATAAAGTTAGTGGAAATCACAACGGTGAAGATTATTCTGAGATTTTAACATGGCCCAAGTTTCCTGTTCCGACTCTACCCGATGTGAAACGGGACAGATCGAGGACAATAAACCTTGATTCCACCCCGCTCTGTCCCGCTGCCATCCATCACTAAATATTACCTTCATTCAGTTCCTTGTCGTGTAACAATTGAAAAAGTGGTGAGGAAAACGTCATGGGAAGGGTAGGGCTTTTTTGGATAATTAGGAAGGGTAGGGCTTCGGTCGGCGGTAAGTAAAAGGCATCTTCGTGACGGCTGCGGAGAATATTGGTAGTTTATACACACTCGTGTTACGGATACCGCCTTTAACTTTATACACACTCGTGTTACGGGTGTAAACTAGTTGAGTCGAGTCAAATTTTATCGGTGTTCGAGCTCAGCTTGTTTTGTAAACCATCTGAAAACTCGAACTTGAACTCAACTCTGTTTTCGTATAATTTAACGAGCCAAGCGTAAATAGCTTGATTCGTTTGCAGTTCTACTCGTGTATAAGAGAGAGAGAGAGAGTGTGTGGGAACGAAATGCACAAAACAGCATCTTAGTTGGGGGGTCCAGCAAGTCAATCTCAAGGGTCGTTGGTGGTGTGCCGTGACCGTGGTGTTGACGAAGCCCTCTCTCTTTAAGGTCTCCTGTGAGTCAGTCCACTCGTCACTCGTCTGGTATGGGGCACTACTTGTGTAATCACAAAAGTAGTCTAACAACATGTTATCCTGGGACATGGTGAAGGAAACAAAGTTCATGAGAGTTATTTGATAAACCCATTTTCATTTTATTGGATTGGATCAAAGAACTAAAAATTGACGTTGAAATATCAGTACGTTGAAATGTGCACAGCCATCAGTCTCTAACTCTCTCTTTTTTTGGTTCATTGGATTTAATGCATTTAGTCTATATATGTCCTGGAAAAATCTACTTGTTTTTTTTTTTTGATCAACAAAGAAGAGTAATAAGGGGAAAACAACAATACAATTCAAGGCTGCCGAGGAGAGAGTAGTGAAACCCAAAAGAGTGACACCACAGCAAGCCAGCAAACCAGCCTAGAGAGGAAAACAAAATCTGAAAAGTTGAAAAGGATTCAACTTAACAAGAGCCTCAAAAGATTTCAGAACTAAACAAAAACAATTCACCCAGCAGAGAATCATTATAGAACCTCACTACCTACCCCAAGGACTGAATTAATGCCGGGAATCTCAGCAAGATATCATTTGTCGAGAAGACTCTTGAACCTTGAAAGGCTTTAAACCAAGTTGCAACTCTGAACTTTATAGTATCTCCATCTCCTCCCATTTTGGGATTACTGGCCGGAAAATAAGATCGTTCCTTACTTTCCATATGCTCCATAAAATTGCAAAACTAACGAGTTCCCACAACACCTTTTTTGTTTTCTTGAATCTCCAGCTTTGCCACCACATGAACAGACTTTTAATGGAAGGTGGAACCACCATTTTATGCCCCACCATCTAAGGGTTGTGCACCACACCTCCCAAACCACCTCGCAATGAAGGAATACGTGATGAACAGACTCCGGAGCTTCACCACAGAATTTGCACAAACAGTCATTGAAATCCGGAAGCACACCCAATGAGAATAATAGATCAGCTGTTTTAACTCTCTCTAGAACTGCCAGCCAACCCAGAAATTGAGCTTTAGGTGGGGCAAAGTTTTTCCACAAAAGCATTAGTTCCCTTCTGAAATTTCCCATGCCGGCTTCTATGCACTTATACATAGATTTGACTGAGTAGGATCTACAGACAGCAACCTCCCAAATAAGAGAATCATTCCTCTGTGGATGTAAAACCACAGAGCTCAACAAAATAGTCATGGTGTTCCACTCTTCTAACTCCCACGGCAAAACACTCCTCCTGAGCTCTAAGTTAAGTACTTGTTCCGAACTATTTGATTGAAGAACTTCTGCCACTACCATCATTTTCTGAGAACATAGGTTAAAGATCCTAGGGAACTCCCTATAGAGAGGAGCTTCCCCCACCCAAGTATCAAACCAAAACCTCACCTTGCTTCCATCCCCCATCTGAATTTTTACATTAGACATAAATAGTCCAAACAAATTCTCGTTCCTCTGACCAATAAGCACAATATCCCTCCAAACCCCAGAGAGCATTCTATTAGGTTCCATTGAGGGAAGCCAAGCCAAATTGTCTAACTTATACTTACTACAAATCACCTTCCTCCACAGGGCTTCCTTCTCCACACCAAACCTCCACCACCATTTGAGTAAAAGACTTTCATTCATAAGTTTCAAGTTTTTAATCCCTAACCCCCCCAACTCTTTACTCCTGGAAATTTTATCCCAACTCACCAAGTTCAATTTTTTCTTTAAGTCTCCCCCACCCCAAAGAAATCTGCTTTGAATCTTCACTAATTCTTTCAATACACACTCAGGCATTTTGAGTAACGAAAGATAATAAATAGGTAAATTCCCCAAAACAGATTTTATGAGAGAAATTCTACCTCCAAATGAGATGTGCCTTCTTTTCCACGAAGCCAATTTCCTCTTAAAGTTATCAATCACTGCTGCCCATGTGGATTTCCTCCTAGGACTGGCCCCCAGGGGTAGACCCAAATATTTTAGGGGTAGAGACTGATATTTACAACTCAGACAATCAGCAAAATTCTTTAACTCCTCATGGGAAAGCCCTACTCCACTGACCACACTTTTCTGGAAATTAATCTTCAACCCGGATACTGCTTCAAAGAACACAAGCAACTTTTTCACATTTAACAATTCCTCCATAGAATCGTTGCAAAAAACAATGGTGTCATCTGCAAATTGCAAATGCGTCAAAACTGGACCGTTTGCTGCCACTGACACTCCTTTGATAATACCCTGCTCCTTGGCTCTTTTGAACACCATATTCAGCCCTTCCACAGCTAGAATGAAGAGAAAGGGAGACAGAGGGTCCCCTTGCCTTAAACCTTTTTCCACTCTGAATTCACCCGAAGCTGAGCCATTCACCAACACTGAAACTGAGGCAGAAGCTAAGCATTCCTGAATCCAACGAATCCACTTTGACGGGAAACCGAACTTGGCCAACATATCAAACAGAAACTTCCAACTTAAATTGTCATAAGCTCTTTGGAAATCCAACTTAAGAATAACCCCTTTATGCTTCTTCTTTTTCCACAAGTCCACCACTTCATTGGCAATGAGAATGCCATCCTGGATATTCCTACCCCCCAAGAATGCTGATTGCTCTTCCGAAATAAGAGAGGGCAGAACCAATTTTAACCTTTCAGCCAAGACTTTCGCCAAAATTTTGTAGACACAACCAATTAAGCTAATGGGTCTATAATCGTGCACACCCACAGGGCTTTCAACTTTAGGAATGAGGGAAATAAACGATTTGTTTAAACCCTTAGCGATTCTCGCATTACCGTGGAATTCTCCAAAAAATTGAGCAATTTCCCTTTTTAAAGTCTTCCAGCAAGTCTTCACAAAGGATAGATTAAAGCCATCTGGACCTGGCGCTTTGTTCCCGTTACATGAAGAAACGGCTCTCCAAATCTCTTCCTCTGAGAATTCTTTAACCAAAAATCCACCCTGCTCCAAAGACAAAACAGAACAAAATTGCCCACCCAACTTAGGTCTAGTATGCCAATCTTCCTTAAAAGCCTTCTGAAAATAGTCTAAGATTCCAGCCTTCACTAATCGTGGTTCCTCAACCCTGACACCGTCAAAGGTTATAGAATCAAGAAGATTTTTGTTATGTCTCCCCTTGGCAATCATGTGGAAGAATTTAGTATTCTTGTCCCCTTTCAAGGCCCAATCAAACCTTGACTTCTGGAGCCAAATCCATTCTAATCTCCTGCTAAGCTTCCAGAAATCCAATTTAAGCTTCTTTTTTCTCATAACATTATCCTCAGAGAGGCTACTAGATTCCGCAAGAATATCTAAGGAAGTGATTTGCTCTTCCACCACCTTAATGTTCTCTTGTACATTGCCAAAAACATTCTTGTTCCAGATTTTCAACACCTCTTTTAATCCCTTCAATTTGCATGCCACCCTAAATGCGGCCCACCCTTGAATCTCAGAATTACTCCAGAAATTATCCACTACAGATTTGAATTGTGGATGTAGAGTCCACGCGTTGATGAACCTAAAAGGTTTGGGACCCCAATCCCTGGAATCAAACTTCAAAATTATAGGGCAATGGTCCGACAAAATTCTGCTCAACCCCCACTGTTTCCAATTAAACTTAGAAAGCCAATTAGGATGGATTAAAAATCTATCAAGTCTGCTCCAAATAGACTCATTATCAGATTTAGCCCAAGTAAATTTCCTTCCAAGCAAAGGTAAATCAATCAATTCCAACGAATCGATAAAAGTATTAAAATCCGCCATTCCCCTATTTCTGCTAGAACTCCCCAACCTTTCATTCAACGAACGTATTTCGTTGAAATCGCCCCCCATACACCAAGGATTAGGAAAATAAGAAAAAAGATTCGAGATACTATCCCACACCTTTTTTCTTTCAGAACAAATGCAGGGACCATAAACATTTACAAAAACACAAGGAAACGAATGCGAGATGACACCTGACAAAATATGAAAATTCCTTCCTGCGCAGACTTCTTTCACGGAGAAAATTGTTGGGTATGTTAAATCTTATCGAAAGCGTGTAAATCATACAAGACTTACATAATGAAGCGCAGCGGAATATTTGAGCTTTCGGAGATCGATGAACCGAGACCCGCTCTACAAGCACAATCCGTAACCACGAACAAGAACCCGAACACAGTCTTCAATCCTCGTCGCATAGAGAAGACTACTAGAGTCTACTCTTGCTATCCACACCGCAAATCCTAGGGTTGTAGATGGAAACCCTAGAGAGAGAAGATATTGATAGGAGAATATTTTTGGGGAGAAGGAGAGAACTAGAACTCTAATTATTTTCTTGTGTCTCTCATCTATCTGCAAGACTATATTTATAAATAAAGTCCAAGAGTTTAAATTCTCTTTAAACTCTCCTAACTGATAGAGATAAGAGTCCATCTCTTATCATTCTTCTAACTAACCCAATCACTTAACCCATGTGGACGATCCGTGTGTATTGAGTCCGGTTGAACCGACCCATAAATACTAACATCTCCCACTCGTACACATTGGGCTCAAACATCTCATCCGTATCAATCTTATCAATTCTCTCCTCATACAAGGAAATGAGGCGTGCGACCGACGAGAAAAACAAGCTAGGTAGGAGTACCATATTAAGCTTCCATCAAACTAACATGGTACATCACTCCAAAAGATCTCGTCATTTCCCTAGACCAATCTAGCCACATTGGATCGAGCATCTCCAATCCCTCTTGAGTCTCAGCTCAGAGCTATGCTCAACCCCCTTGCGTTGGTGTGCTTCAAATTTCGAAATTACTTTTTATTTTACTATTATAGAATAGATAAAAAGATACAAACTTGTGCCGGCACAAAGCACAACCAACCGCACAAACAAATGTGATACCAGAAAGTCTTCCTCGAGCCCTCATGTCAATTCATTTTAACCTTGCTGCTTTCCCAGTCATGCTCCATGGGACCCTGACATTTCGTGGTCTTAGGTAGTCAAGCTAGAGTAGCAACACAAAGTCTCTACTTCATGACATAGTCTCAAGTCATGTAAGGGTAACGAGTAGTCATATAATGACATTTAGAGCTCACACAGTGATAGGAAAGGGATCCATCTATCACTCCTCTAAGTATGGTCGACAATAGCACATGTGGTATGTTCACATGCTATGGTGGAGTATCTATAAAGATTGTGTCACTCAAAAAACACCGTACAGATATAAGTCCAGTCGCTACTAAAAGCGTCTGACTTGAGACTCTCAAACTTGTCGCATACAATGCGCCTTTTTAGGTCTTCATCTGGCTCAAGCAAAGGCAATAGAGAATCTATGTTCGGCCAATAGTGACCTCATCTTGGTCCAACCAAGGCGACAATACCTTAAACTCATCATCTTTAAAGAGTTATGTCTCATCTCGCTCGCCCATCGGCGCCGAGGCGGGTTACCTTGTGAGATGGTCAACCCTTTGCCTTAGGACACATAATTAAAATTGTAAGTGCTTAACTTAAATGCAACTTGATTTTATAATCACAACCAATTAGAATATAAAAACCAGTGCATTAACAATAAATATCCAAAAAGTGTCTCAATAAAGCACAACTCAAATCCTACGAAGTCCCAGACTACTAACATGTGTCTGAAAGACATCCCTCGCTATAGGCTTGGTCAAGGGATCAACCACCATACTGGTCGTGGATATATGCTTTAGGACCACCTCTCCTTGCGCAACCATATCTCGAATGTAGTGAAAACGAATATCAATGTGTTTGGATTTACCATGATATTTGGGATCCTTAGCATAAGCAAGAGCAGCCGTACTATCACAATATAGAGTCACAGACCCACTTGATCTAGGCTCTGTGTCAAGGCGCTGTAAGAATCTCCTTAACCAAACAGCCTCTTGGACAGCTGAGGAACAGGCTATGTACTCAGATTCCATCGTGGACAACGCGATACAAGTCTGTTTCTTGCTGCACCAGGAAATAGCTCCACCTGCAAGCAAGAATGCATACCCTGAGGTGGACTTGCGCTCATCTATGTCGCCACCCCAGTCTGCATCACTGTATCCTCGCAAGCGTAGATCTCCACCATTATAGCATAGCATGTAATCTGCAGTACCGCGCAAGTATCGAAGTATCCTCTTCACAGCCTTCCAATGAGCAAGTCCAGGGTTACTTTGAAACCGACTAACCAAACCTACTGCAAAGCAGATATCTGGTCGAGTACACAACATAGCGTACATCAGACTCCCAACTGCCCTTGCATAGGGGACGCTAGCCATTGCCTCTTTTTCTTGATCAGTTTGTGGGCATAAAGCAAGACTCAATGTGTGTCCCTTCTCAATAGGAGTGTCAATGGATTTGGAATTTTGCATTCGGAAACGCTCAAGTACCTTTTTTATATAGGTTTCCTGACTCATGCCAAGAAACCTTCTCGAGCGATCTCTAAAGATCTTAATTCCAAGCACAAAATCAGCCTCACCCATGTCCTTCATCTCAAAGTTTGAGGACAACCATTCTTTAGTGGCGACAATCATATCCATATCATTCCCAGCTAAAAGAATGTCATCGACATAAAAGAAAGGATAAGAAAACTTTTCTTGGACCGTTTAACATAAACACAATGGTCTTCTTCAATCATCGTAAACCCATTAGAAACAATGGCTCGATGAAATCTGAAATACCATTGTCTAGATGACTGCTTCAAGCCATAGATGGAACGTTTCAGCTTGCAAACTTTGCGCTCATGTCCCTTGGCCTCAAAGCCAACTGGTTGATCCATATAGATCTCCTCATCTAGTTCTCCATTGAGAAATGCAGTTTTAACGTCCATTTGAAAAAGTTCCAAATCCAGAAATGCGACCATAGCTAGAATGAGGCGAATAGAGGCGATTCTCACCACTGGGGAGAAAGTCTCATCATAGTCTATACCCTCTTTTTGGGTAAAACCCTTCGCCACAAGACGGGCTTTATACTTGTCGATTGATCCATCTGCCTTGCGCTTAATCTTTAAGACCCACTTGTTACCAATGGTCTTGCGCCCAGGCGGACGATCTACCAACTCCCACACCTGATTTTTTTCCATAGAACCAATCTCATCCTCCATAGCAGCTAGCCATTCTTTACAAGCAGGTGAAGATAAAGCCTCATTGTATGAACTTGGCTCATCTTCCTCTTGAGGAGCACACATGAAAGATTCCCCTTCAATCTCAAAACGACGACGGGGTATATTTCCACATTCGCTCCTACGTTGTGGAGGATCTCGGGAATCAGTAGTCTCTAGTGGAGTACTCCCACTAGGTGGCAAGTTACTCCCACTGTTCTTGGCGACCATAGGATGAAGATCTATATCCCCACCCTCGCTAAGAACAAGTGTAACTTCCTCAGACATCTCATAAAGATTAGGATCCCCCCTCACATCACCTCTGCTGGGAAACTCATGTTCAATGAAATTCACATCTCGGGACTCAATCTCAGTCAATCCACCATCAGGTTGTTCGCATATCATAACATACCCTTTGGAATGTTTAGGATACCTTATAAAGATACCCTTTTTGCCTCTCGGATCTAAATTTCCAAGTTGCTGAGGAGGAATGCGCACATAACCTGCTGACCCCCAGGGCCTCAAATGGTCAAGGACTGGCTTCCTACCTGTCCATAGCTCATATGGTGTAGAAGTGACTGATTTGCTTGGCACACGGTTAAGGATGTAGGCCGCACTTAATAATGCATCTCCCCAAAAACTAATAGGAAGATTAGCTTGCGCCATCATCGACCTAACCATATCTAACAACGTACGATTCCTTCTCTCTGCAACACCATTTTGTTGCGGAGTCCCAGGAATTGTTAGCTGTCTTTGGATACCTTTGTCCTCACAGAGCCCTTTAAATTGCTCAGATAAGTATTCGCGTCCACGATCTGTCCTTAGAACTTTTAGGGTTCTTTCTATTTGATTCTCAACTTCTTTAACAAATCGAATGAAGCAATCTAATGCTTCCGATTTATGAGAAATCAAATATACATATCCATATCGCGAATAATCATCAATAAATGTGATGAAGTAGGTACCCCCATGTCGTGCCCTCACATTCATGGGTCCACAAATATCTGAATGTACTAGCTCTAGTGGACTTGTAGCTCTCACTGCCTTACCAAATGGTTTTCTTATTGCTTTTCCTGCCATGCAAGGCTCACATACTGGTAGGTTGACTTTAGCGAGTGGGCCTAGAAGGCCTTCTCTAGCTAACCTAGTCATCCTATCTTGCCCAATATGGCCTAACCTGGCATGCCATTTCACAGAACTAGAAACAACATCATCATCATGAAAAGCCATAAATGTATTATCCAAAACATCCAAATCCAAAACATAGAAACCACCAGAAATAAATCCATGCCCAAACGGCTTATTATCTAGGTAGATAGAAAAACCATCGGCTTATTATCTAGGTAGATAGAAAAACCATCTCTACTGAAATTAAAGGAGAAACCTAAGTCGACTAAAGCTACTACTGATATCAAGTTGCGTCGAACTCCAGGCGCATAAAGTACGTCATAGAGAATAAGTGTACGACCACTTCGCAGCTTCAGCTGATAAGTGCCAACCCCTAGCACATCCTCGGCTGAACTATTCCCCATAAAGACACTCTGGCTGCCAGCAGGAATCCGGCGATACTCGATAAATCCTCCTCGATCTCGTGCTATATGTTTTGTTGCTCCTGTATCCACAATCCAATTATGATTAGTATGAGCAATCAATACATGAGAGCAAACTAAGCAATCTGTGCGAGATTTAAAGTAAGATGGTACCTTCTGCTCAGTGCACTCACGAGCGAAGTGTCCATTCTTTTGACAGTTGTAGCAAGTCACTTTGGATTTATCCTTCTTGCCTCCTCTCTTGCCTCTGCGGCGCTTAACACGTTCTTTTGGCGCATTATCTCCAGCTTGTCCCTGCTTAGCCTTCCCACCTTGCCTTTTGCGCTTAGACCCATTTGTCTTGCGCTGGCTAGGTTGAATCATGAAAGCCTCACTGCCTCGCCTTGCTTCTTGGCGCTCGGCTTCAAGCTCAAGATGACGCGCCAAATCACTAAAGGTTTTAACCATTTCATTGTGCGTCATTGTGAGTTTGAAATGCTCCCATGGCTTATCAGGCAAAGACCTTAGCAAAGCGAGAATTTGTTGCTCATCAGTTAGAACATTACCAGCAGCCCTAAGGTCGCGTATCATAGCCGACATAACCCTCAAATGTTCAGGTATGGAATGTTGGGGGTTCATTTTATAACTGTCGAACTTCAATGTTAACGCGCGCAACCTAGTTGCTGTTGTGCCACCAAAAGCAATTTTCAGCTGGTTCCACATCTCTTGGGCCGTGGCGCAGTTTTCAAACTCGCCAATGAGATCATTGTGCATGCTCGCCAACATAGTAAAGCGCGCACGACGGTCTTTCTTAACCCAATTTTGATAAGTTTCTATGTTTCGGCGGTGCTGGGCAGTGGTCCCCTCTTCCGGGGCAGTCATAGTATGGGTCAAGGTTTCAAGTTCATCATCCTCATTAAGGAGATACTGGATTTTCTTACTCCACATGTCATAGTTTTTCCCGTCCAGTTTCTCCCCCTTAACGAGATCGGCAACAATTGTCTTCGAGGCCATTTCACTACATTCATTTGCGCATTGGAATATTTTTAGCACATTACAATAAATTTTATCCCAAAACCCTATTAAGCAAATAATAATTTTAACCATAGGCGGGGATCGAAAATTTGCTATGCTTGTAGTCATCACCCCAACACATGGTATAAATTATTATTTCTTAATCGATTTTTAGACAAAATACCCAATGAATATACACCAAAAAGAGGACGGGACTAAGTATTTTAAGTCCCTAATTAATATTTTATGCAAGTATGGGAGACACAAAAATTATACAAAAATAAGTGCAAAAACACACCCCCTTACAAATTAAAAACAAATGAGGGTATTGCACTTATCTCCATATAATAAATTTGTCTCCGGTCTCTATCATCAATGAGAGCCCATCTTCAAACGCATACAAATATTAATCCCTTAAATCAACCATCCATGTCAACATGCAACAACACATAATGGGTATATATGCATGGGTGGTTCCATCACAGTCTCCCACTAGGAAGACGGATATAAGTCCATATAATATAGGGTCCAATTGTTTGCGCCGTAACGCAGCAATAAACAATTAATACATCATAAACAAAATCATGTCCCTGTATAACCTCAAAAAGAAAATGCAATAGGATATTTACTCTAATTATAAAAAAACAAAAACAGTCCCATGGTCTGCTATCTCATCGCTTTCACCAAATCAAAGATATTTGGGGTGGCTCGGTCGAAAAAGTCGATTGCTAAACAAAAAACACTGGCAGCTTATATAAAAAAAAACTGCCTGCACCGTTCTCATGGTTTGATATCCGTAATAAATAAAATAAGGAACATGAAGTATTTCCTTTGTTTGTTTAAAAAAAAAAATATGTATATCAAACCTTGACTGTTTCGTTGCCATTCATTTATCAAAATTGGTTTTGGTGATCAAAGGCTACACAAGCCTCATGGGATAAGAATTATAATAGTGACGTGTTAACCCAAAACTTTTATGGCAGTAACTTTCCAAACAAGAACGGTGCATAAAGAATCGTACGTACAAGTGTTTTAGTCTGAAGCAATCGGTGCCTTGCCACCTCGGCGCACAAAATCGATTAATCCTTGTTATCGGATTTGTTCACTTAAATCGTCACGGAGCCAAAAAGCATGACCGAATCTGTTTTTTTTTTTTTTTTTTAAACTATTGCATCCGTTTTCTTATTAAAGCAGAATATTAAACGATTCGCGTATAATGAAAACGAAGACATAGGCAATCATATGCGAGAGTGAGCCTTAATGGCTCTGATACCAATGTTAAATCTTATCGAAAGCGTGTAAATCATACAAGACTTACATAATGAAGCGCAGCGGAATATTTGAGCTTTCGGAGATCGATGAACCGAGACCCGCTCTACAAGCACAATCCGTAACCACGAACAAGAACCCGAACACAGTCTTCAATCCTCGTCGCATAGAGAAGACTACTAGAGTCTACTCTTGCTATCCACACCGGAAATCCTAGGGTTGTAGATGGAAACCCTAGAGAGAGAAGATATTGATAGGAGAATATTTTTGGGGAGAAGGAGAGAACTAGAACTCTAATTATTTTCTTGTGTCTCTCATCTATCTGCAAGACTATATTTATAAATAAAGTCCAAGAGTTTAAATTCTCTTTAAACTCTCCTAACAGATAGAGATAAGAGTCCATCTCTTATCATTCTTCTAACTAACCCAATCACTTAACCCATGTGGACGATCCGTGTGTATTGAGTCCGGTTGAACCGACCCATAAATACTAACAGGTCCCAAACACATAGCAAACCACCCGACAACCCATCAGCATCCACCTCTGAAAACTCCATATTCCTTGAACCCCAAAACGATCTTGGTTGTGTTTGGTTAGATAGTTTAGTTTAGTTTTGATGATGTCAGCAGGTATGATGAGTGGAGAAAGATAGAGAGAGAAATGAAGGAAATGATGATGTCATCAAAACTAAACTAAAACTAAACAGGGAAACGAACAAAGCCCTTATAACTCCTTCCTCTATCCCGGATTTCTTTGTTTCCTATAGCATAAGAAAATCTACTTTGTTTTCCAATAAAATTTTCTTGAACCTACCCCTTTTCTCCTTCCTCCCAATTCCCCTCGCATTCCACGACAAAACATTCACCATAAAGACTATATTGGTCTCCTAAACACCCAAAGAAGAAGATGGTTCAGGAATGAACCACCTCCCTCCCCAAATCTTTGTTTTCTTCCCTATTATCCACCATCTCCGCCAATTTACTAATAACCTCGTCTTCGGTACCGACTGCTTCTCCCCCCACAACTTTTCCCATGGACCAAATTGCTTGAGCTTCATTGAGAAGTAGCTTATTCCTGTTACGAATACCTTCCGAGGAAAGAGAAAGAGATGCCGCTGCAATCGCCGATCTGAAAACAACTTGATTGGTTTTCTTCCTCCTCCTGCCTTCGAACTGGGATTTTTCATCGGAAGTTTTATAACCCAAAATATCCTCCCACAGCTTTTTCTTCTTCCGACCTAAAATAGGCACCTTTACCAAATCTCGACCCGACCCAAGAGATTTCGGATTAGACCCAGAGTCCGAAAGGCTAGAGAAAATAAAAGCTTTATTTTCTAATAACCCATTCTCCCCCGACCCAACAAAAGAGTCCCCCATATCTTTCTGTTCAATAGGCCCAAGCCCGTCCGCATTGAATTCATGGGCCTCGCTGAATTCTGGTCCAAACACTAAATTCTCTTCACGTACCTGTTTTGCCCCAAGGCTCAACTGAGAGTCCCCACCTTTCTCAATTAAATTTTGGTCCACGCCCTCTCTAATTTCTCATTCTTCTAGTCCATCTCTTGATCACGTCAAACCAATTGTGTAGCCATCTTAATTCCCCATCAAACACAGATTGCAACTGTTCGGCTGAGGGAAAAGTCATAACAACCCACAAACCCCCCATATCTTTCACTTCAATCTGAGGCACACCTTTGCAATGAAGAACATCTCTGATGGATTCCATAGCTGCCAGTGATTTAAGTTTTGCGACTGCGCTTCTCGAAAGCCATTCATTACCGATGGCATTGATAGTGATACGTCTGGGCTCAACTTTAGGTTTGCCCACCACCACCTTAGCAAACGACTTCTTAGCAGCTGCCATACTTGAAGTCACCCCATCTTGGTTATTCACCTTAGTTATCCGATTTCCAAACTCCATTTTCCTAGCATCTTTGAATAGACCAAGATGGACACCACCTTGATCTACTTGTTGAAACGTCCACAGCCACTAAAAGTTGCCTGGGGTCCAATAACTAAAGAGAGCCTCCGTTTGATGTCTCTCAATTCCGAATAAACGTATAGCCTAACTGAACAAACGAATAAAAGCAACTTGTCGTTTTTAAAATTACTTACAGAGTTAAGTGCATACTCTCGGGGTCTATTTGGGATTTGTCGCTGGATATCAAATGCGGTTATTTATTTTTAAGATAAGATCTTAAGTTGTTATGAAAATAAGACTACATTTGATAATTTTCAGTAATGTTTTAGTTTTGTGGGTGGTGAATTATGAATGGCTTGATTGGTTCGACCCATCTTTCCTTCAATCTCCTTGCGCCTGCAAAACACAGCAAACGTTAGTGCCACTCTGGCTGAAGACGCTGGAAGCCACTCCGAATGTCAAGTTAGAACAAGGAGGAGAGAAGGGTGCAAGACGAAATTAAGACAAAGAACAGCGAACCTCATGACTTATAGGAAGCCTGTTGTTGGTCTTTCCCTTTTTGATACTTTCCAATCTGAACATTATTGACCACCTTGTTATCGGATCCTGATTTACCGGAGCAGCCCCTGGTCATGACGCGTGCGTAAATCTCTGCTCCGCCTTTTCTCACTCACTTATGGCCTCGTCCAACTTGCTTTGTCTCATTGAGCACAAAGTCAGGGAACGCCCGGCTATTTGAATCAAGACCGAGCTTGAAAGAAGACACAATTACTTCCTAATACTGTGCACAACGTTCAATTTTATTGAAAACGTCCCAGTACCGGCTTGCGTATTGTTGGAGGGTTTCAGTGTGAGCAAAATAAAATTGGTTGCTAGCAATCCTTTTGTGATGTAACAAAAATGTTAACCCACAGAAAGGTGTTGGTTTTGTGGCATAATATATAGTACAATTTTATGTGACTTAATATATATATACGTGTTTTATTAATATGATAATATATTCAGTGAATTAATTGGACACTATTTTATACTCAATTAGTAATTCTTGGACAATCTCAGTTCGGACAGCAGGAGTACAACTTTTTCATTGATCTATGATTTTTGTACCCAGTATGGATTTTATTCAGCGTAATTGTCACTACAACAATTTACACCATTCCCGACTAAAATCGCCGACTAAATAATGTTTAGTCGGTAATTGTTGTTCATTCAACGACTAAATAAACTTTGGTCGGAAAATATCACTTAAATTTCCGACTAAAAAATTTTAGTCGGAAATTAGTATGATCACCGACTAAATTTTTTTTTTGTCGGAAAATATTCAAAGGTTTGGCCGACTAAAATGATTTTAGTCGGTGATTCTTCTATCAATCACTGACTAAATATATTTTAGTCGGAAATTATAACCTAATCGCCGACCAATAATATTTATTCGGAAAAAAAATCATTTACCGACCAAATATTTAGTCGGAGAAAAATAAATAATTCACCGACCAAATATTTATTCGGAGAAAAGCAAATAATTCACCGACCAAATATTTAGTCGGAGAAACACATACCATTCACCGACCAAATATTTAGTCGGAAAAAAACAAATAATTCACCGACCAAATATTTAGTCGGAGAAAAGCAAATAATTCACCGACCAAATATTTAGTTGGAGAAGAGCATACCATTCACCGACCAAATATTTAGTCGGAGAAAAACATACCATTCACCGACCAAATATTTAGTCGGACAAAAACAAATAATTCACCGACCAAATATTTAGTCGGAGAAAAACATACCATTCACCTACCAAATATTTAGTCGGAAAAAAACAAATAATTCACCGACCAAATATTTAGTCGGAGAAAAATAAATAATTCACTGACCAAATATTTAGTCGGAGAATATCTCTAATTTGCCGACTAAAATTTTTTTAGTCGGGGAATAATAGTTTTCCGCCAATTCAACGATTTCCAAAAATTTCGCGAAAATTTCGGTGGGAATTTTAATATTTTCCGACTAAATATTTAGTCGGCAATTCATTTTTTAAGCAAAATGATAATAAAATGAAAAAGAAAAAAGAAACAAAAGGGAAAAAAGAACTTACATTTTTTTTTTTTTTTTTTTGAGAGATAGAGAGAGTCAAAGAGAGTTTGAACAAAAAAAAAAAAAAACTTGTAAAATATTTTATATGATTAATAAAGTTTGAATCAAAATTCAAACATGAAAAAAAATATACATTGCCTTTTATCTAATAACAATTTTGAAAAAAAAAATATCAATTTCTTTTGGTGAAATATTTTTTTGAATTATATTTTAGAAATTACTCCTTACAAGTTAAATTATAGAAATTATAGAATTTTTTTATTAAATCCGATTATAGAAATTATAGAAATTAAATTCGATTCTTTTCTAATCTCTACTTTGTACGTTCCGAATAATAGTGGACCTCCACTTTCTGGACCAAATTTCGACGATCGGAAAATAATCACCGACTAAATTTTTTTTTGTCGGAAAATATTCAAAGGTTTGGCCGACTAAAATCATTTTAGTCGGGAAAATTTAGTATTTTCCGACCAAATTTTTAGTCGGAGAAAAATAAATAATTCACCGACCAAATATTTAGTCGGAGAAAAGCATACCATTCACCGACCAAATATTTAGTCGGAGAAAAATATACCATTCACCGACCAAATATTTAGTCGGAAAAAAACAAATAATTCACCGACCAAATATTTAGTCGGAGAAAAGCAAATAATTCACCGACCAAATATTTAGTCGGAGAAAAGCATACCATTCACCGACCAAATATTTAGTCGGAAATTATCTCTAATTTGCCGACTAAAATTTTTTTAGTCGGGGAATAATAAATTTCCACCAATTCAACGATTTCCAAAAATTTCGCGAAAATTTCGGCGGGAATTTTTATATTTTCCGACTAAATATTTAGTCGGCAATTCATTTTTTAAATAAAATGATAATAAAACGAAAAAGGAAAAAAGTAAAAATAACTCCTTATACCATTGAATCAGGCTTGCAAATTTTTCCAATACCATTGAGTTATCATTAAATAAACTTTCATAAGACACCAAAAATTAAACTCTCATTATATAATTATAACTCCTTGCACAAAACGATTAAAAAAAAATACTAACTTCAATATCTACCGACGGGCGGAACGTGTAAAACATGAGCATTGAAGGGTTAATTTAGTTATAAAACATGAGCATTAAAAGGTTAATTTGGTCATCGTAAGATTTTAGGTGAGTGAACGGTATAGGTCATCTTTTTGTTAAGTTACTGTTACAATTCTAATTTGTTAACTTCATTTTAGTCGGGGAATAATAGTTTTCCGCCAATTCAACGATTTCCAAAAATTTAGCGAAAAAGAAAAATTTAACAAAATGATAATAAAACGAAAAAAGAAAAAGAAATTTA
>JADGMU010000606.1:0-45615 GCA_016920895.1 Vaccinium myrtillus | reverse complement strand
AACCCAGTTAATCTACGAACTCAGATGTGTTGTCAGTAACAACTTGCAGATCTCAACTATGAACCCAGACTATTACCGGTTAATATTAACGATATATAACCAATATTTCAGACCCATAGCTCAAGATTTGTCTAAATCAGATGAAGTGAATTGAGAAGAACAGATAACAAGCCAACCTGAACCCTTTTGGACGAACGAGTAGAGGTCCCCTTTTGACGAACTGAATTCGTAGCACTCCATGAACCCATCTATGGACGATTCACCATCCATGTTTGTTGCTGTAGCTCAGACCTTCAAAGATGATGGTGAGCCCCTCCTTGGGAGAATATCAGAGTTAGGACGCTCCAGATCCCCAAATCGATGAAGATTTTAGGGTGTTGAAACATCTAAAAGTTCTGATTTGGACGAGACTGAGCAACCCGATATGGGTACGAACGTTTGGTGATGGATGCTACTGATACGGATTGGAAGACGTGGTGGATAGATGAAGCACCGGATCTCCCTTGTTGTTGCTCGACAAGTACGGGTTGCTGAGTTTCTGAGTTTCTGAACACGACCTTCAATCGGGTGATTGAAGGTACCAAACCCCCATGTGAGCTTGAAGAACTGAAATCCCCATGAGGTGGAGTGATAGAGTACCAAACCGCACCATCTCTGCCGTGGGTGGAGAGGCTCTGGTATACATCAGACCCATTTTGAACAGGAGCGTGAATTATGATGAACGACCAAATAAGGACCTCTGAATCTCAGATCCCCTTTTCGATTTGCTGGGTACCCGAGTGAAAAAATCTCAGATCCCCTTTTTGATATGCCTTTCAACCTTGCTTTCAGAAGCAAATGGATTGTGAAAACTTCAAGACTGTTGTAACCACAATCAACAAAATCTTCCATAAAAATGTAATTTGTCTCGGGTACTTGGCCTCCTATTTGGAAGAGTTTCATTAAATCTTGGAATTGGCCATGGATGTCGCCACAAATGGTAACTGGACTATTGACCGGCTGCACATTGGACTCCTCTATCAGTATATCCTTCACCTGTAGCCGTGCTAGCCCAGATCTTGATTCAACAGCTCTGTGTTGCAATGGCCACCGCTAACTTTACTGAGTGAGTTGAGAAGACAGCTCCCCTTTTGGACGGGTTGAACACGTAGCTCTCTGTGAACCCAACGGTATAAAGCTTTACATCGGACGACTTACCCTCCACCGGAACCAACTGTCACAGCCGATCCCTCACCATCTCGCCCTGAAACGCAGTGATAAGTTGATAAGTTGATACCCTTTTGGTTGATTGATCTCTCTCCGAGAACCCACATGGATCTGGGAAGAAGAGAACTCTCTTTCTGAGCCCCCGAAGCTGGGCTTGAAGCCGAGCCTGAAGAACTCGCATACGAACAGCAGATCCCCAATCGAGTGTGTTGTTTGGTGAGACGATGAGGATCCCCCTTTGTTGACCCGTCTGTATGAACCAGATGGAATACGGTGGTCTCCATAGTCACCACCCGCTGGTGTTTGGTGGAGTGAGTCGATAAACTCAGAGAACAGACACCTCTGTGAAAGAACGTTCCTCAGATCCGTTGGATTCTGACTTGAACAAGATGAAGTCGAAAGGGACCCTAGTCGGTCCCCACATGACCAGGCGAATATGATGATCCCCAGGCCCTTCGAGACCTTGCTGCTCACCATGGGTATCTGAAAATCCAAGATCCCCTTTTGATTTTGTTGCTGCCCTTTGATTGCAGGCTTGGCTGGCTTGAATAATTATATTATAATGTTTAATAATTTTAATCAATTTATTATTAATATTATAATTAAAAGTAATATATAATAACGTAATAATTTATTATATCAATTTTAAATATATGTAATATATTTTTTAGACATATATTTTATATTATTATATCATATTTTATAAATTTAATTTAAATTATATTGTTAAAATGACAATACTTTTATTACCTATATAAAATACCGTATTTAAAATTACTCTTTAAATTATTTATTATAAAATATTTAGTTTTTAAATATGTTAAATTATTTTTAAACATTTCTATATTTACAATAATTTTATATACGTAATGTTGTAATAATTTTAATCAATTTTATATAAATATTATAATTAAAAGTATATTTAATAACGTATAATATTATTGTTATTTCAATTTTAAATATAAGTAATATATGTACACATATAATATTATATTATTTATATTTTATAAATTTCATTTAAATTATATTGTTAAAACGACAATTACTTTTATTACTTATTTAAAATACCATATTTAAAATAACTCTTTAAATTGTTTATTATATATATGTAATGTTGTAATAATTTTAATCAATTTTATATTAATATTGTAATTAAAAGTATATTTAATAACGTATAATATTATTGTTATATCAATTTTAAATATAAGTAATATATTTAGACATATAATATTATATCAAAATTCATAAATTTAATTTAAATTATACTGTTAAAACGACAATACTTTTATTACTTATTTAAAATACCGTATTTAAAATAACTCTTTAAATTGTTTATTATAAAATATTTAGTTTTAATATTTGTTAAATTATTATTAAACATTTCTATATTTACAATAATTTTATATATGTAATGTTGTAATAATTTTAATCAATTTTATATTAATATTATATTTAAAAGTATATTTAATAACATATAATATTATTGTTATATCAATTTTAAATATAAGTAATATATTTACACATATAATATTATATCATATTTCATAAATTTAATTTAAATTATACTGTTAAAACGACAATACTTTTATTACTTATTTAAAATACCGTATTTAAAATAACTCTTTAAATTGTTTTTTATAAAATATTTAGTTTTAAAATATGTTAAATTATTTTTAAACATTTCTATATTTACAATAATTATATATATGTAATGTTGTAATAATTTTAATCAATTTATTATTAATATTATAATTAAAAGTTAATATAATAACGTGTAATATTGTTATATCAATTTTAAATATATGTAATATATTTAGACATATAATATTATATCATATTTTATAAATTTAATTTAAATTATATTGTTAAAATGACAATACTTTTATTACCTATATAAAATACCGTATTTAAAATTACTCTTTAAATTATTTATTATAAAATATTTAGTTTTTAAATATGTTAAATTATTTTTAAACATTTCTATATTTACAATAATTTTATATACGTAATGTTGTAATAATTTTAATCAATTTTATATTAATATTATAATTAAAAGTATATTTAATAACGTATAATATTATTGTTATATAAATTTTAAGTATAAGTAATATATGTACACATATAATATTATATTATATTTTATAAATTTCATTTAAATTATATTGTTAAAATGACAATTACTTTTATTACTTATTTAAAATACCATATTTTAAATAACTCTTTAAATTGTTTTATAAAATATATTTTATATGTAATTATTTTAATAATTTTAATAATTTTATATTAATTGTAATTAAAATTATATTTAATAACGTATAATAACGTTATTTGTTATATCAATTTTTTAAATATAAGTAATATATTTAGACATATAATATTATATCAAATTTCATAAATTTAATTTAAATTATACTGTTAAAACGACAATACTTTTATTATTTATTTAAAATACCGTATTTAAAATAACTCTTTAAATTGTTTATTATAAAATATTTAGTTTTAATATTTGTTAAATTATTATTAAACATTTCTATATTTACAATAATTTTAAATATGTAATGTTGTAATAATTTTAATCAATTTTATATTAATATTATATTTAAAAGTATATTTAATAACATATAATATTATTGTTATATCAATTTTAAATATAAGTAATATATTTACACATATAATATTATATCATATTTCATAAATTTAATTTAAATTATATTGTTAAAACGACAATACTTTTATTACTTATTTAAAATACCGTATTTAAAATAACTCTTTAAATTGTTTATTATAAAATATTTAGTTTTAATATTTGTTATATTATTATTAAACATTTCTATATTTACAATAATTTTAAATATGTAATGTTGTAATAATTTTAATCAATTTTATATTAATATTATATTTAAAAGTATATTTAATAACATATAATATTATTGTTATATCAATTTTAAATATAAGTAATATATTTACACATATAATATTATATCATATTTTATAAATTTAATTTAAATTATATTGTTAAAATGACAATACTTTTATTACTTATATAAAATACCGTATTTAAAATTACTCTTTAAATTATTTATTATAAAATATTTAGTTTTAAAATATGTTAAATTATTTTTAAACATTTCTATATTTACAATAATTTTATATATGTAATGTTGTAATAATTTTAATCAATTTTATATTAATATTATAATTAAAAGTATATTTAATAACGTATAATATTATTGTTATATCAATTTTAAATATAAGTAATATATTTACACATATAATATTATATCATATTTTATAAATTTAATTTAAATTATATTGTTAAAACGACAATACTTTTATTACTTATTTAAAATACCATATTTAAAATAACTCTTTAAATTGTTTATTATAAATATTTAGTTTTATATGTTAATTATTTTAAACATTTTATATTTAATATTGTAATTAAAAGTAATATTTAATAACGTTTATAATATTATTGTTATATCAATTTTAAATATTTTAAATATAATATATTTAGACATATAATATTATATCATATTTTATAAATTTAATTTAAATTATATTGTTAAAAAAAATACGACAATACTTTTATTACTTATTTAAAATACCGTATTTAAAATAACTCTTTAAATTGTTTATTATAAAATATTTAGTTTTAAAATTTGTTAAATTATTTTTAAACATTTCTATATTTACAATAATTTTATATATGTAATGTTGTAATAATTTTAATCAATTTTATATTAATATTATATTTAAAAGTATATTTAATAACATATAATATTATTGTTATATCAATTTTAAATATAAGTAATATATTTACACATATAATATTATATCATATTTCATAAATTTAATTTAAATTATATTGTTAAAACGACAATACTTTTATTACTTATTTAAAATACCGTATTTAAAATAACTCTTTAAATTGTTTATTATAAAATATTTAGTTTTAAAATATGTTAAATTATTTTTAAACATTTCTATATTTACAATAATTTTATATATGTAATGTTGTAATAATTTTAATCAATTTATTATTAATATTATAATTAAAAGTATATTTAATAACGTAATATTGTTATATCAATTTTAAATATATGTAATATATTTAGACATATAATATTATATCATATTTTATAAATTTAATTTAAATTATATTGTTAAAATGACAATACTTTTATTACCTATATAAAATACCGTATTTAAAATTACTCTTTAAATTATTTATTATAAAATATTTAGTTTTTAAATATGTTAAATTATTTTTAAACATTTCTATATTTACAATAATTTTATATATGTAATGTTGTAATAATTTTAATCAATTTTATTAATATTATAATTAAAAGTATATTTAATAACGTATAATATTATTGTTATATCAATTTTAAATATAAGTAATATATTTACACATATAATATTATATTATATTTTATAAATTTAATTTAAATTATATTGTTAAAACGACAATTATTTTTATTACTTATTTAAAATACCATATTTAAAATAACTCTTTAAATTGTTTATTTATATATTATGTAAAATGTTGTAATAATTTTAATCAATTTTATATTAATATTGTAATTAAAAGTATATTTAATAACGTATATTATTATTGTTATATCAATTTTAAATATAAGTAATATATTTAAACATATAATATTATATCAAATTTTTATAAATTTAATTTAAATTATAATTTAAAACGACAATACTTTTATTACTTATTTAAAATACCGTATTTAAAATAACTCTTTAAATTGTTTATTATAAAATATTTAGTTTTAAATTTGTTAAATTATTTTTAAACATTTCTATATTTACAATAATTTTATATATGTAATGTTGTAATAATTTTAATCAATTTTATATTAATATTATAATTAAAAGTATATTTAATAACGTATAATATTATTGTTATATCAATTTTAAATATAAGTAATATATTTACACATATAATATTATATCATATTTCATAAATTTAATTTAAATTATATTGTTAAAACGACAATACTTTTATTACTTATTTAAAATACCGTATTTAAAATAACTCTTTAAATTGTTTATTATAAAATATTTAGTTTTAATATTTGTTAAATTATTATTAAACATTTCTATATTTACAATAATTTTATATATGTAATGTTGTAATAATTTTAATCAATTTTATATTAATATTATATTTAAAAGTATATTTAATAACATATAATATTATTGTTATATCAATTTTAAATATAAATAATATATTTTACATATAATATTATATCATATTTCATAAATTTAATTTAAATTATATTGTTAAAACGACAATACTTTTATTACTTATTTAAAATACCGTATTTAAAATAACTCTTTAAATTGTTTATTATAAAATATTTAGTTTTAAAATATGTTAAATTATTTTTAAACATTTCTATATTTACAATAATTTTATATATGTAATGTTGTAATAATTTTAATCAATTTATTATTAATATTATAATTAAAAGTATATTTAATAACGTGTAATATTGTTATATCAATTTTAAATATATGTAATATATTTAGACATATAATATTATATCATATTTTATAAATTTAATTTAAATTATATTGTTAAAATGACAATACTTTTATTACCTATATAAAATACCGTATTTAAAATTACTCTTTAAATTATTTATTATAAAATATTTAGTTTTTAAATATGTTAAATTATTTTTAAACATTTCTATATTTACAATAATTTTATATATGTAATGTTGTAATAATTTTAATCAATTTTATATTAATATTATAATTAAAAGTATATTTAATAACGTATAATATTATTGTTATATCAATTTTAAATATAAGTAATATATTTACACATATAATATTATATTATTTTATAAATTTATTTAAATTATATTGTTAAAACGACAATTTTTATTACTTATTTAAAATACCGTATTTAAAATAACTCTTTAAATTACTTTTATAAAATATTATTTTAAATATATTTTAAATAATTTTAAATTTTTATTATATTTTATATGTAATGTTGTAATAATTTTAATCAATTTTATATTAATATTGTAATTAAAAAGTTATATTTAATAACGTATAATATTATTGTTATATCAATTTTAAATATAAGTAATATATTTAGACATATAATATTATATCAAATTTCATAAATTTAATTTAAATTATACTGTTAAAACGACAATACTTTTATTATTTATTTAAAATACCGTATTTAAAATAACTCTTTAAATTGTTTATTATAAAATATTTAGTTTTAATATTTGTTAAATTATTATTAAACATTTCTATATTTACAATAATTTTATATATATGTAATGTTGTAATAATTTTAATCAATTTTATATTAATATTATATTTAAAAGTATATTTAAACATATAATATTATTGTTATATCAATTTTAAATATAAGTAATATATTTACACATATAATATTATATCATATTTCATAAATTTAATTTAAATTATATTGTTAAAACGACAATACTTTTATTACTTATTTAAAATACCGTATTTAAAATAACTCTTTAAATTGTTTATTATAAAATATTTAGTTTTAATATTTGTTAAATTATTATTAAACATTTCTATATTTACAATAATTTTATATATGTAATGTTGTAATAATTTTAATCAATTTTATATTAATATTATATTTAAAAGTATATTTAATAACATATAATATTATTGTTATATCAATTTTAAATATAAGTAATATATTTACACATATAATATTATATCATATTTCATAAATTTAATTTAAATTATATTGTTAAAACGACAATACTTTTATTACTTATTTAAAATACCGTATTTAAAATAACTCTTTAAATTGTTTTTTATAAAATATTTAGTTTTAAAATATGTTAAATTATTTTTAAACATTTCTATATTTACAATAATTATATATATGTAATGTTGTAATAATTTTAATCAATTTATTATTAATATTATAATTAAAAGTTAATATAATAACGTGGAATATTGTTATATCAATTTTAAATATATGTAATATATTTAGACATATAATATTATATCATATTTTATAAATTTAATTTAAATTATATTGTTAAAATGACAATACTTTTATTACCTATATAAAATACCGTATTTAAAATTACTCTTTAAATTATTTATTATAAAATATTTAGTTTTTAAATATGTTAAATTATTTTTAAACATTTCTATATTTACAATAATTTTATATACGTAATGTTGTAATAATTTTAATCAATTTTATATTAATATTATAATTAAAAGTATATTTAATAACGTATAATATTATTGTTATATCAATTTTAAATATAAGTAATATATGTACACATATAATATTATATTATATTTTATAAATTTCATTTAAATTATATTGTTAAAACGACAATTACTTTTATTACTTATTTAAAATACCATATTTAAAATAACTCTTTAAATTGTTTATTATATATATGTAATGTTGTAATAATTTTAATCAATTTTATATTAATATTGTAATTAAAAGTATATTTAATAACGTATAATATTATTGTTATATCAATTTTAAATATAAGTAATATATTTAGACATATAATATTATATCAAATTTCATAAATTTAATTTAAATTATACTGTTAAAACGACAATACTTTTATTACTTATTTAAAATACCGTATTTAAAATAACTCTTTAAATTGTTTATTATAAAATATTTAGTTTTAATATTTGTTAAATTATTATTAAACATTTCTATATTTACAATAATTTTATATATGTAATGTTGTAATAATTTTAATCAATTTTATATTAATATTATATTTAAAAGTATATTTAATAACATATAATATTATTGTTATATCAATTTTAAATATAAGTAATATATTTACACATATAATATTATATCATATTTCATAAATTTAATTTAAATTATACTGTTAAAACGACAATACTTTTATTACTTATTTAAAATATCGTATTTAAAATAACTCTTTAAATTGTTTTTTATAAAATATTTAGTTTTAAAATATGTTAAATTATTTTTAAACATTTCTATATTTACAATAATTATATATATGTAATGTTTTAATAATTTTAATCAATTTATTATTAATATTATAATTAAAAGTTAATATAATAACGTGTAATATTGTTATATCAATTTTAAATATATGTAATATATTTAGACATATAATATTATATCATATTTTATAAATTTAATTTAAATTATATTGTTAAAATGACAATACTTTTATTACCTATATAAAATACCGTATTTAAAATTACTCTTTAAATTATTTATTATAAAATATTTAGTTTTTAAATATGTTAAATTATTTTTAAACATTTCTATATTTACAATAATTTTATATACGTAATGTTGTAATAATTTTAATCAATTTTATATTAATATTATAATTAAAAGTATATTTAATAACGTATAATATTATTGTTATATCAATTTTAAATATAAGTAATATATGTACACATATAATATTATATTATATTTTATAAATTTCATTTAAATTATATTGTTAAAACGACAATTACTTTTATTACTTATTTAAAATACCATATTTAAAATAACTCTTTAAATTTTTATTATATATATGTAATGTTGTAATAATTTTAATCAATTTTATATTAATATTGTAATTAAAAGTATATTTAATAACGTATAATATTATTGTTATATCAATTTTAAATATAAGTAATATATTTAGACATATAATATTATATCAAATTTCATAAATTTAATTTAAATTATAATGTTAAAACGACAATACTTTTATTACTTATTTAAAATACCGTATTTAAAATAACTCTTTAAATTGTTTATTATAAAATATTTAGTTTTAATATTTGTTAAATTATTATTAAACATTTCTATATTTACAATAATTTTATATATGTAATGTTGTAATAATTTTAATCAATTTTATATTAATATTATATTTAAAAGTATATTTAATAACATATAATATTATTGTTATATCAATTTTAAATATAAGTAATATATTTACACATATAATATTATATCATATTTCATAAATTTAATTTAAATTATACTGTTAAAACGACAATACTTTTATTACTTATTTAAAATACCGTATTTAAAATAACTCTTTAAATTGTTTATTATAAAATATTTAGTTTTAATATTTGTTAAATTATTATTAAACATTTCTATATTTACAATAATTTTATATATGTAATGTTGTAATAATTTTAATCAATTTTATATTAATATTATATTTAAAAGTATATTTAATAACATATAATATTATTGTTATATCAATTTTAAATATAAGTAATATATTTACACATATAATATTATATCATATTTTATAAATTTAATTTAAATTATATTGTTAAAACGACAATACTTTTATTACTTATTTAAAATACCGTATTTAAAATAACTCTTTAAATTGTTTATTATAAAATATTTAGTTTTAAAATATGTTAAATTATTTTTAAACATTTCTATATTTACAATAATTTTATATATGTAATGTTGTAATAATTTTAATCAATTTATTATTAATATTATAATTAAAAGTATATTTAATAACGTGTAATATTGTTATATCAATTTTAAATATATGTAATATATTTAGACATATAATATTATATCATATTTTATAAATTTAATTTAAATTATATTGTTAAAATGACAATACTTTTATTACCTATATAAAATACCGTATTTAAAATTACTCTTTAAATTATTTATTATAAAATATTTAGTTTTTAAATATGTTAAATTATTTTTAAACATTTCTATATTTACAATAATTTTATATATGTAATGTTGTAATAATTTTAATCAATTTTATATTAATATTATAATTAAAAGTATATTTAATAACGTATAATATTATTGTTATATCAATTTTAAATATAAGTAATATATGTACACATATAATATTATATTATATTTTATAAATTTCATTTAAATTATATTGTTAAAACGACAATTACTTTTATTACTTATTTAAAATACCATATTTTAAATAACTCTTTAAATTTTAGTTTATTATATAAACATATCTATATTTATGTTTGTAATAATTTTAATCAATTTTATATTAATATTGTAATTAAAATTATATTTAATAACGTATAATATTATTGTTATATCAATTTTAAATATAAGTAATATATTTAGACATATAATATTATATCATATTTCATAAATTTAATTTAAATTATATTGTTAAAACGACAATACTTTTATTATTTATTTAAAATACCGTATTTAAAATAACTCTTTAAATTGTTTATTATAAAATATTTAGTTTTAAAATATGTTAAATTATTTTTAAACATTTCTATATTTACAATAATTTTATATATGTAATGTTGTAATAATTTTAATCAATTTATTATTAATATTATAATTAAAAGTATATTTAATAACGTGTAATATTGTTATATCAATTTTAAATATATGTAATATATTTAGACATATAATATTATATCATATTTTATAAATTTAATTTAAATTATATTGTTAAAACGACAATACTTTTATTACCTATATAAAATACCGTATTTAAAATTACTCTTTAAATTATTTATTATAAAATATTTAGTTTTTAAATATGTTAAATTATTTTTAAACATTTCTATATTTTTTATAATTTTATATATGTAATGTTGTAATAATTTTAATCAATTTTATATTAATATTGTAATTAAAAGTATATTTAATAACGTCTAATATTATTGTTATATCAATTTTAAATATAAGTAATATATTTACACATATAATATTATATCATATTTCATAAATTTAATTTAAATTATACTGTTAAAACGACAATACTTTTATTACTTATTTAAAATACCGTATTTAAAATAACTCTTTAAATTGTTTATTATATATATGTAATGTTGTAATAATTTTAATCAATTTTATATTAATATTATATTTAAAAGTATATTTAATAACATATAATATTATTGTTATATCAATTTTAAATATAAGTAATATATTTACACATATAATATTATATCATATTTCATAAATTTAATTTAAATTATACTGTTAAAACGACAATACTTTTATTACTTATTTAAAATACCGTATTTAAAATAACTCTTTAAATTTTTATTATAAAATATTTAGTTTTAATATTTGTTAAATTATTATTAAACATTTCTATATTTACAATAATTTTATATATGTAATGTTGTAATAATTTTAATCAATTTTATATTAATATTATATTTAAAAGTATATTTAATAACATATAATATTATTGTTATATCAATTTTAAATATAAGTAATATATTTACACATATAATATTATATCATATTTCATAAATTTAATTTAAATTATACTGTTAAAACGACAATACTTTTATTACTTATTTAAAATACCGTATTTAAAATAACTCTTTAAATTGTTTTTTATAAAATATTTAGTTTTAAAATATGTTAAATTATTTTTAAACATTTCTATATTTACAATAATTATATATATGTAATGTTGTAATAATTTTAATCAATTTATTATTAATATTATAATTAAAAGTTAATATAATAACGTGTAATATTGTTATATCAATTTTAAATATATGTAATATATTTAGACATATAATATTATATCATATTTTATAAATTTAATTTAAATTATATTGTTAAAATGACAATACTTTTATTACGTATTTAAAATACCGTATTTAAAATAACTCTTTAAATTGTTTATTATAAAATATTTAGTTTTTAAATATGTTAAATTATTTTTAAACATTTCTATATTTACAATAATTTTATATATGTAATGTTGTAATAATTTTAATCAATTTATTATTAATATTATAATTAAAAGTATATTTAATAACGTGTAATATTGTTATATCAATTTTAAATATATGTAATATATTTAGACATATAATATTATATCATATTTTATAAATTTAATTTAAATTATATTGTTAAAACGACAATACTTTTATTATCTATATAAAATACCGTATTTAAAATTACTCTTTAAATTATTTATTATAAAATATTTAGTTTTTAAATATGTTAAATTATTTTTAAACATTTCTATATTTACAATAATTTTATATATGTAATGTTGTAATAATTTTAATCAATTTTATATTAATATTGTAATTAAAAGTATATTTAATAACGTCTAATATTATTGTTATATCAATTTTAAATATAAGTAATATATTTACACATATAATATTATATCATATTTCATAAATTTAATTTAAATTATACTGTTAAAACGACAATACTTTTATTACTTATTTAAAATACCGTATTTAAAATAACTCTTTAAATTGTTTATTATAAAATATTTAGTTTTAATATTTGTAAATTTATTATTAAACATTTCTATATTTACAATAATTTTATATATGTAATGTTGTAATAATTTAAATCAATTTTATATTAATATTATAATTAAAAGTATATTTAATAACATATAATATTGTTATATCAATTTTAAATATAAGTAGTATATTTACACATATAATATTATATCATATTTTATAAATTTAATTTAAATTATAAGGAGAAATCATGTCAACATGACTTTAAATTTCATTGGAGATGCAGTCAAACCCAAATTATTAACCTATGATGCACATCATAGCTGCTCCAGATTGGCATGTCCCATGATCAAGTGATTCCAAGTTATTTCCATGATAAAGGTTGTGATCAAAGTCTACATCAAGTTGGTTATTGGATCTAATCCTCATGTTCTAATACTAAACCCTAGTTTCCCTAGGGTGGCTGTATTTGGGTTTATGTACCTTTTGTGTGGTGTTTTAAGAGGAACACCCCGTAGTTAGGTTTTATTTGCATTGTTGTACACTGCCTTATGGCCATCTTCTCGCATTTCCTTTTCTGTTCTTCTTTTCTTTTCCCTTTTCTCCTCCCTGGGGTATGCCCCTTGTAGGCTGTATATTCTGTTGCCTTCTTTTTATTTCAAGCTTATTTACCCAAAAAAAAATTATTAACCTATGTTTTGCAGATGACCTTATGATCTTCTGCAGAGGTGATGTACATTCAGTCCAGCATATTCAAGACTCTCTCAGTGAGTTTGAATCCCTCTCTGGCCTGTCCCCTAGCCCTGGGAAGAGTAATGTCTTCTTCTCTGGTGTTCAACATTCTACCAGAGTAGAGATCTTACACCTACTGGGATTCAAAGAAGGGACCTTACCGGTTAGGAATCTCGGTGTTCCCTTGTCGTCCACCAAGCTGAAGCATATTGATTGCAAAGCCATGATTGATAGAATCACCACTAGGACCAAATCCTGGACCAATAGAGACTTGACATATGCTGGGAGGATCCAACTGATTAAAAATATACTATTCTCTATGTAGACTTATTGGTCCTCTCTCTTTATACTTCCAAAGAAAGTGATCAGAGAGGTTGAGACCATCCTTAGATCCTTTCTTTGGTCTGGCCCTGACCTTAAGAGGACTGGAGCAAAGGTATCCTGGGAGCATTTATGTTGCCCTAAGGATGAAGGTGGGCTTGGCTTCAAGTCCATCCTTGTATGGAACAAAGCTGCCATTACAAAGCATATATGGTTTCTCATATCTGGGGGGGAACAATCCATGTGGTGCCAATGGGTTAAATCATACTTACTCAAAGGGAAGAGTTTTTCGGAGGTCAAGGTTCCTAGTTCTCCCTCCTGGGTGTGGAGGAAACTTCTCAATCTTAGACCTCTTGTACTTCCTCACATCATAGTCACTGTTGGAAATGGCAAATCTACTTCTCTTTGGTATGATAATTGGCACCCCATTGGGCCCATAGTTAACAGATTTGGACCCAGAGTTATCAATGACTGTGGCCTCTCCAGAGAGGCCACAGTGGCTGCCATAATTAAGAATTCTGAGTGGGCACTTCCCATAACTCAAACTCTTGAACTAAATGATATTAGGAATGGGCTCTCATCACTACCAAAACCCAATGAGGAAATGGAGGACCAACATAGGTGGTCCTTGAATGCTAATGGTGAATTCACCATTTCCTCTATGTGGGATCTCCTGAGAACCCACTTTCCTAAAGTGCCATGGCACAAATCTATTTGGTTCTCTGGCCACATCCCCAAGTGTAGCATGATCTCTTGGATTGCCATTCACAACAGGCTATCTACTGGAGATAGATTGGTGCTATTTGGCACTCTTCATATATCTTGTTGTAGTTTCTGTACAGGGGCTGAGGATCATAACCACTTGTTCTTCAACTGCCCATTTACATCCCAGGTCTGGATTCAGACCCTCGCTCATATTAATATCTTCTGGCCCTCCAAGTCATGGGCTGATTGGATTAACCTAATGTCAACTCTTAGAGGGAAAACACTTGGGAATTTGATCATTAAACTTTCCTTCACCACTTCAATCTACCAAATTTGGCTTGAAAGGAATGCTCGCAAGTTCCAAACCACTTCTTGTCCCATACCTGTTGTGGTTAGCAAGATTTTTTCAATGATTAAAAACAGGCTTTTGTCTCTGGAGAAACTACCACAAGGTACCCAATCGCAATGGTTGTTAACTAAATGGGGATTAAAGGATTGAAGCATTGCACTCCATCTTACTAACACTTTGTTTGGTTGGTTGTGTGTGGCAGGTCTCTTCAAGCTAGTTTACCTTGCAATTGGAAGTCACTAACATACCCATTTGGGTACTTTATGTTGCAGGTATGGTTCCAAGTTTGGACATTGGGCAGATTTTATGAGGATCTACTATTACTGCTATTATATGGGTAATTAGTTTATTCCCTTGTACCCTTGAGCATTATTCACATGATACTCGACAGTCTTGGAAGGTTGTTGATACTTTGGCTTCATGCTAACTCCTATTACCCAGACAAGTTGTGTGTGTGTCCCAGAGAGAGTGTGTTTGAGCCCCTACATCCTTTGAGAGAGGAATGTATGGTGTTTGTTAGCTGAGGGAGTTCGGACCGGGGCTCCAGGTAGTGTGAAAAGTAGAGTGGGAGAGTGAGGTTCTCGAGGGAGATAGTAGTGAGTACATATCCCCTGGAGCTAACTTCAACATCCAGTGCATGGGTAGCTAGAATGCAAATTAATATTCAACAGGGAAGTGTACACAGCATCACGGACCGTAGCAGATTATGTGCAGAATCGTAGCAGGACCATAACAACAACAGAACTGTAGTTGCACAGAACCGTAATATGGAATTTGCACAATACCGTAACAGCAACAGAACTGTAACAGCAGTGACAGTTAACAGCAGCAGGAGTATCATCAATGATGTAATAAGTAACCAGTTAATGGCACTCAGTCATGTGCAGTTTGTATGATATTCCAGGAGACACAGCAACAAACAGCAGCAGAGTAGTATCTATTAACCGATACTCGAGATGCCAAATGCATACTATAATCATAGACTGAGAATTTACAGTGCATAATCAGCCTACAGAGGAATGATTACCTCCCAATTGTATCAACAAGCAGTCAGTAGACAGTAACAACATTCAGTGCAAGCAGTGTATGGTTGCTGCCTAGCATCTACACCGTGGATGTGATACTGCTAGTGTAGCCACTCAGTGATTCTATGCATCATCTTGTGTTTTTTCGGTAAACTCATCATCTTGTGTTAGCCTTAATAGGTTAATGCGTGTACTTGTTTGAGGGGTATGTCCCATTGAAAACCAGCTTATCCAAGGGGGGTTGTCCCTTGGAGTGTAGATACCCTTTGGGAGGGGGTTTCCTCCCCTACGAGAAATCAATCCCATTCTCCGGATGTACTACTCCAGCCCAGTTAGGCCCTTCTCTCTTTACAGTAAGTCGTGTGCTTTCTGGGCGGTGATATGTCTCAATTAGTTCTTCAATTGTTGGGTTACCAGCTTCCCAATGATGTTCCCATTCGGATTAATCCCCTCTTTGCGGCATTGTCTACGTGCTCACGCTCGTGTATCTATCTGTCAACAATCAGAAGGAGTGACCTCTAATCTCTTTTGTACGTTTTGTAGTTTAGTTGTATCCCAACTTAACACATATTGTATTAGATGTATTTTCATTTCCCACCTACTGTAGCCATTTCGGCCATCCTTGCAATTTTCCTTTCCTTTTGTTTTGTTTCGTCCTCCCTGGGGTATGCCCCTTGTAGGTTGTACATTCGCTTATCCTCTTTTATTTTCAAGCTTGGTTTACCGAAAAATGTTACTGCAGCTATTGCCTTTTGCGATAGTGAACTAAGTGAGAAAAGGTGGTTAATTTCCATACCAGCGAATCAGTTCGCCCATCCACCGAGCATGGTACCTGATTTTTTTTTTTTTGGGTAATTAAGCTTGAAATTAAAAAAGGCTAAGCGAATTTACAGCCTACAAGGGGCATAGGACAAAGAAAAAAAATTGCATGAAATAAAAACTTCTAAGGCAGACTTGCCTAAGAAAGTGGGGAAGGCCAATTGGCTACATGGGAATGAAGAGTATAGTGTTTCTCCCTCATCTGTTAGATGAGAGAGAAACACACATGGGAATGAAGGTACAAAAATGGGACAACCCCCATTGAGTATTAGGAAAGATAGAAGTCAAAATGCAGAAACAAAGAACCACCGGAGTAGTAGCTCATCACTTGGTAACATAATATTAGCTCATCACAATGGTTTAGTATTAGAACTTGAGGCTAAATCCAATAGCCAACTTGATGTAGACTCTGATCACAATCTTGATCATGGAGGAACTTGGAATCACTTTTTTGAACTCCAACTTGGAAGCACTTGAGCATGAGAATTACCAATCTGGATTTGACTCCATGAGGTGAGTATCATAGTAGTGCAGCCACTCAAGATTAGAGTGCTGCAGTAGTAACATTAACAAGGTGCAAAAGCACCCCATATGGGAGGACGCCCCCTCCCCAAAGGGATCATACATGCCTAGGGACAACCCCCCAATGCTAGGTTAACTCAAAGTGAGCCTTTACAAACAATCACAGTGTAAATTCACAAGCTACAGCAGCTCTGCCCAAGTGATGGCAGTCCACAATTTCAAAATCCAGAAAATGGAATAATTACCAAACCAATCAGAATGGCAGGTACTGCAGCAGCTACAAGGTACTACAATATGAGAATTGCTTGCAATAACCGATGCCAAGTGTGTATACATCAGTAGACATAGCACGGGATGCAGCAGTTGCAGCAGTAACTAATACAGGAGCATCAACAGTGATAAAAAATTGAGCAACATTTCCTTTGTTTTAAGACAAACCAAGCACTCACGGCTGCCTAGATCATGTAACAGAATGTATTCTACAGCTCACAGCAGTAAACACATGAGCAGATATAACCAAAGTGTAGCAACAGTTGTACACCAATGAATGGAAGCAAATGTAACCGAATGGCAGCCAATCTGTAATCTGTAACCGAATGACAGCCATCCTAAAATGCAGCAAATTTGTAACCAAGGGAACAAATGACCCAAAGGGAAGTAACAAGCTTGATCCCTAGTAAACTTAGAGCCAAGGCTGAACATTTAACAATACTAGCCAATCAAACAAGTTTGTGCTCTAAATTTTCAGGTTATGTGAGAAGGTAAATGTAATCATAGATAAGAGAAACGGAAAGGAAAGAAGTTCCATGGCTAATATGTACTCACGCTACATACACCCTTGAAAGCCTCACCCTCCCACTCTACTTTTCACACTTAGCCACGGGACAAAAGGTCCAAACTCCCTCCACTGATACCTCATAGAAAAACTCCCGCTACATATTATCTCCTCTCGCAAGGAAATGATGGGGTTCAAGCACTCAGCTCACAAAGGATAACACAAATTATAAGTAGATCACTCATGAAGTACCCATTGTCTACTAAGGAGGAATTATCAATGTAACAAACAGTTCCAGACCCCTTCTGAGGATACGGATACGTACCATTCAGCTCAGCAGTACAGTCAAACCTCCATTTGGTCACACAGATATGCCATCAAACAGAACCTGTATACACAAACTACCCAAGTGGGACATTAGTACAAAATCAGTACCACTTCTTTTGGTTGAATCATCTGGAACAACCTGCCACTGAAAATCAATTAGTAACATGAAGAACGTAGCCAAGGAATTATGAATAACATGAAAGCATGACAAGCTACATGGCAACAATTGTTTAACTAACATTAGCAGGAATGCTCCAAGAATCAAGTAGGTCTAGTGTACCAGTTGGGATTTTGGGGAGAGATAACAATCTGCTCCTAATATCAATGCATATCTTGGCCACAACTGATGCAATAGAATGTTGTAGATTCTGAAATTTCCTAATGTTTCTCTCAATCCAAACATGATAGAGAGTAACAGTGAAGGAGAGCTTGGCGAGCGTGGTTCTCAATCCTTTCCCTTTAAAAGTAGAGAGTTGAGAAACCAAACTAGAGAGGGCTTGTGGTTGCCAAGTGAGATGGGATTTAAGGGACACGGAATCCCAAACTTGTTTGGTGAAAGGACAATTGAAAAAAAGATGGTCATGGTTTTCCTCATCTGAGCAGAAACTACAACACGAGGAATCAATGACACCAAACTGGACAAGTCTATCACCAGTGGACAGTCTGTTCTGAATGGCGATCCAACTAATTAGACTGCACTTAGGAATATGCGAGGGAAACCAAACAATGCGACTCCAATCAACATTGGGATGATGCGTTCTAAGATGGTCCCAAAGTGATGAAGTGGTAAATAGGCCATTTTGATTGAGAGTCCATTTGCATGTATCAACATGGGAAGAGTTGGACCCATGCAAGGAGGGAAGTGTATCCCTAATTACATTTAATTCCCATGTTTGGGTGATGGGGAATTTCCATTGATTATTGTTGCTTAGAATGGCAGACACTGTGGCATCCTCAGAAATGCCAGAGTCATAGATGATTCGAGTACCAAATTTGTTCACCAAAGGCCCAAGGGGGTGCCAATTGTCATACCAAAGAGAGGTGGTGATACCATTCCCAATATGGTACTGAATGTGTGGTTGAATGAGAGGACGGAGTTGGAGCAACTTTCTCCAAGTCCATGAAGGACTGCTAGAGATTTTAACTTTCCAAAAACTCTTTCCTTTCAGTAAATAAGATTTCACCCATTGGCACCACATGGATTGCTCTCCCCCTGTAACAAGGAACCAAATATGTTTGGACATCGCAGCCTTGTTCCAAACTTGAAGAGATTTAAACCCCAACCCCCCTTCTTTTTTGGGAGTGCACAAGTGATCCCATGAGATCTTAGCACCAGTACTTCTAAGATCAGTCCCCGTCCAGAAGAAGGATCTAAGTATAGATTCAACTTCTTTAATGACCTTCTTGGGAAGAATGAATATAGAAGACCAATAAGTTTGCATGGAGAATAGGACAGATTTTACCAATTGAACCCTCCCAGCATAGGACAAGTACTTATTAGCCCAAGATTTAGTACGTTTTGTGATTTTATCTATAAGGGTCTTACAGTCTGAGTACTTGAGTTTAGTGGAAATGAGAGGGACGCCAAGGTATCTAACAGGGAGAGAGCCTTCCTGAAACCCAAGAGTTTCAAGGATGGCAGTCTTGATTGTGGTTGGGACTCCAGAGAAGAAAATGTTACTTTTACCTGGACTAGGAGACAAACCTGAAATCTTATTAGACACTAAGTGGAAGAAATTGTTCAAGAAGGCATATGTACCAACACCTGTTGTGATCTTGCGCTAATTTAAGTATGATCAACTAAACTTGACAGAACTTGATGACCTTCATGTACAATTTCCCTTTCGTTCTTTGCAAGTTTCAGGAATTTTTTTTTTTTTTTTGGGGTAATTAAGCTTGAAATTAAAAAAGGCTAAGCGAATGTACAGCCTACAAGGGGCATACCCCAGGGAGGACAAAGAAAAAAGAAAAAAGAAAAAAGAAAAGAAAATTGCGTGAAATAGAAGGGATGGCCACAAGAGCTACATGAGGGTAAGTAGGGTAAAATACAAGATACGCAAATACGTACTAATCAACTGATATAACAGCAGCAGGTCTAACAGCAGGCCTAACAGAAGCAAAAAGTGACAGTAGATTGCAACAGCCCTTGCAACCCACTTAAAAACAACTGATTACAATAGAAGCATGCAGATTAACAGTTGCAACAGCCCTTGCAACAACAAAAAGCAATAGAAGCAATAGATTGCAACAACCCTTGCAACCCACTTAACATCAACAGATTGTATAGAATCAGATAAAGGAAAGAAGAAACTCCCCTCTAGTGGAAGCATGAAACTAAAGCATAAATAAAGAGCAAGGGCTACAAAATAGAGGAAAGGATGGTATTAGAACTCCCTTTTATGTTTAGATGACCTTTTCCACTCAGCTTTGGCAGACTTTTTATGATGCTTTCTTGATCCTCCAAAATCCGCTTTGGCAGCCTTCTTTTGTTGCTTTCGAGATCCTCCCAATATTGATAAATCATCAGAAAGAAAATCAGTGGGATGTGATGCTGGTGTGGAGGGACTCTCGTAATCTGTCACCTCCTCAAGGTTGGTATCACTAATCCCTTCAGAAGGAGGGTCTTCCTTTTCCGGAGGAATGGTTGTGTCTGGTTGCTCACTACTAGGCTGAGCCTCTTGCAAGACATGGAAGGAGTTGGATAAGAGTGAATCAATCATCGAAGATGGTTGATCAGCAGAAATTCCACCATTCCTTAACTTATTACATTGAACTGTCTTGGCAAATGAAGTTATGCGGACTAGTTCAGAAACATGTAAAGGTGGACTTACTGCATTCAAAGCAGGGGATACGCTACGCTGGACAGAAACGACAGTAACTGTCCCTTTCCTTGCTGCTTGCCATCTGGTATCAGGATGGAGGGGATTGATAGTGCGTTGTTGACTACATGAAGCATTAGATTGGACAACAACTTTGCAAGGTTCTAGAGGCTGAACTGACTTAGAAGTACACTGGGCAATCGAGTGTCCGAACACTCTGCATTCACTACAAGCTGGAGGGAGCACTTGGTATTCAATCCCCACCATCACCGATTCTCCTCCAAGTTTAACCATTACCTCATCCGGAAGGTCAATCCTCGCATCAATTTCAATACAAATGCGAGCACTCACAATGTTGGATTTCTCAGCTGTTGCTCTATCAACATGGATAGGACGGCCGATGATGCTTGCAATGCGACTAAGACATTCTTGGTTCCATAACTCCATAGGGAGTCTATGTAATCTAACCCAAGCTGGAATTTTGGAAGGATGTTCTTTGGAAGGGCTCATCATACGGTGCCAATTCTTCAGAACAAGATATCGTTTTAAGAAGAACCAAGGTCCCTTTTCCAACACGGAAAGTTTTACATTTTCATCACGAAATTCAAAAAAGATAAACCCAGCCACATTTGGAGTAACTGAAACTAAGCCCATTGAATCCCAAACTTTATGAGCAGTGGATTTGAGCAGATTTACATTCATCTTTCCATCCAAAAAATATCCTACTAAGCAATTATTCCATTTGCTATCATCTGCCAATTCTTCATCAATTACAAGAATTGCATTTTTACCTTGTTGGAGTTCTGGGAAGTGTTGAAGCTGCATGGCTTGTGAAGGGCTTTGAGCACGCAGCAGAGATACCCAATTTCTGGGTTTTGTTTGAAACCCAAAGCGTGGAGCACCTCCTGCTAGAGATGACTTCTCACGGCCATTGTGGAAAGTATGTGAGACAGTGGTTTTCTGGGTTGAAGCCCCCATATTAGGAACTTGGTTTTGGTTGCCAAGATCAATCTCTTCGTGTTCTTGAACTAGGGTTCCGAGACTCTCATTAATTCTGACCTCCTCCTCCGAAGGCTGACCCTCCTGTTGAAGAGCTTGGAGTAGCTCCCTAGATGGATAAGCGTTGGAGTTTTTGGGGCTGTGGACTCCATAGGAGTAGATCGAATTAGTGGAGGAGAATTGGGTGATTTTTGGGGGAAGGGTTTGGTTGGTTTTGGTAGGAGTGGAGTTTGGGTGAACCGAGTAGGGGAGGTTAGGGAAATCGACTGGGTTGTGAAGATCTAGGGGGGTAGATGGAGAGAAGCTGGAGGGATTAGGATGAACTACCCCAGCTTTTGAATGAGGAAATCTCGTGGATTGACCATCTCCCTGTGGAAAGGTCAGATTGCGGTTTTTCCTGCGTACTTCATTCGAATCAAGAGCTTTGGACCCAAGCCCTTCGCCTGCCATCTCTAGGGTTTCACACGCGAGAATCGCCAAAATCGCTAGAGGAAGCTGACGTCAGACCCCTCATTTCAGTCTTTTTTCTCCAAGTTTCAGGATGCAGTAAACAACAACGCAAGTGGCCTATGGTTCATATTGAATAATGTAGAATGGGGGGAAAGGGAAAGATTGATGTAGAGCAAGCAGCGGCTCAATTCTATTATCAATTGGACCGGTCAAAGTCTCGGAGGCTCAAACAGTTTTTAATTGAAAATTGCCAAATTCGGCAATATATTGACGAGCCCAGAATCGGCCCAAACTTAGTGACTGAAGTAGAATCACGACGCGGTCATGACTCACCACCCTAAGTTCGTGACTGATGGTGGATTTCGGCCTAATTCCTTCGTTTAGGCCTTCAATTTAGTAATTTTGCTGTTTTAGGAAATAATTAGATAACAAATTACTCTTAGCGTTGGGTGAGTATAGCGGGTCTCATTGTTGGGTGAGTACGCTTATGCTTAACGGCGTCGAAGGCCTCTGCCCCTGGGCTCCTATCCGGGTCTCCTCACCCGCCAGTTCCTCGTTGCTGGATGAGACTGGTTCGGGCCTAACGGTAATGGGTGGGTGATCGGGTGGGTGGTCCGGTGGTGGTGGTATGGTGGTGTTGTGGGTGTCGGCCGGTGTTGGTGTGTGGGGCTGTAGCAGATGATAGGGTTTCTTTCTTGTTGGGCTTCTGTTTTTGGGCTTTTGAGATTGTATTTGGTATGCCCTAGGTATTTGGGCTTCATTGTTTTTATTTGGGCTAGGCCATTAGGAGTGCTGGGCTTTGCCCTTTCAGGTGTTTTGGGCTTTGACCCATTGGGCTTTTTTAATTTCTTCAACCTCGGTTGGAGTCCCCTCCCCTCTCCCCCAACTTGATGTACCCTTGTCAAGTTTTCTAATAAAATTTTATTGCCGATCAAAAAAAAATAAAATTTGGGAATATCTTGTTTTTCTTTCTAGCTATCAGTTTTGGGAGTTTCTCCAATTTCTGGCTTATTTTATTTTTTAGCAGTATTTGCTAGGGTTTCCCTATAGAAGGACATGTAATCTCTATTATTCGGAGCTTTTAGTCAAATATAATTAAGAGTTTCATCTCTTTCTCTTGTGGATTCAAGAACACTTGTGGATTCGAGTAATTATCTCATTTGGACTAGTACGCTAACTAGTCTCTCGTGAATTCCGCTGCGTCAAAGTGAAGAAATCTCGGTGAACGCACGCAAACACGATGCATGACAGAGCATAAGTGAGACCGGTGATCCTTTCAATATGTATGCTTGACCTTTCTCAATGTTTCTTCTTGTTCTTCTTTTTCAATGCCTTTTTTTTTTAGGTAACTCAGTTTCGTGAAGGAAGAAACGAATCAATGAGAATGGAGATAGGGAGGGGAGGCAAAAGAGAGTTTTTTTTTTTTTTTGATAACCGAGGAACAGCCCTACAATAGGCCACTAATTGGACCCACGGCACGACCCAAACCTCGGAGGGAGCTGGCGCAACCCACACCAGTCACGGCCCCCCGCTTAGCACAGGTACTCACCCTATGGGGAATCGAACACCTGACCAAAGGGACTACCCCTAAAGTCAGGCACTCGCCCTAACCACTGGGGCAACCCCTGGGTGTGTAAAAGAGAGAGTTTTGTTCCATGCTAAAAGTAACTCATTAGCCCCTGAGCACTCTTGTTCTTGATTTCTTCCTTTTTAAATTTGTAGTTGACAATATTGGTGTTCTATTTTGAAAAATAAACTTGCTATTCTTTGGCTACAATTAATTAACTTTTTTTTTTGTATGACAAGGAGCCTCTTGCGAGGAAACCCGGGATCTTCGTACAACTTCTATATTGTGGCTTGAGTAAGTTTTCGTACCCCGCTTTTCTTGACAAACTTAATAGAAAAGAATGATACTCAATAATTTGTTCATCAGTGCACCATTGATACCTAGGTCGTTGGTGAGCACCTCACATTTTGGAATGTCTTGCCTTCTAGAGGATCTTGGCTTCTTACCATTTGGGGCATTGTAATTCAAATAAATTCTTCTTTAAACGACCTCAAAGCCCCCTTGACTATGCGTGGTTGTTCCCCTGGCTTTTTTCTCACGATTGGTCAAGTTTGATTAGTGAGGTGGCTAGTATTGGAGATTAGAGGCTGAGGTCAGAAGATTCACCAAATAAATGAGGTTCTTTTACATATGATGTTGAACGATTTTCCTTCTGAGCTTTATTCAGCCTTATTAGTAGTCTATTTACTCTGCCAACAAATTACTCTGCCATTTTGTTGGCTTTAAGAATATAGATCTTTTGTTTTTCCTCACTGTTCTCATTTCACTGCCGATTTCTTTTCTTTTTCGTCCTGTTACTTTCATCACTGTATTCTTTGTGCCCTTCTTTTTGCGATGAAGTGTACATATTTGTGATGCACATCACCAAGTGATAAAAACAGTGGATACTAAAACAGAATGAATTTTAACATGTACAGGTTTTCAAAATTGTTCATCTTATACATATCACCTGATTGCATGGTTTTTATAATTTTAGATTTGCTGTTGGTAATGTAATTAAAGTGGGAACACATTAAAGATGATAATACTGGGCAATGACACTAGACAGAAACCACCTGAAATGATTCTAGTCCAATTGACAAAAGTTAATATGACAGAAGCTATTACTTTACTGTTTGGAACTGCTCCTTTCTATTTTTACACATGGCGGTAAACATAGGAAAAGAAAGGGAAATGCTGGCGTAAGGGTTGCCTGCAATAGCCGTTTTTGTTTACTTTGAATTGTATCCCGTGGCTTAAACAAACTCGTTATCTTTTCTGTAATGGTTGATTGATTGGATGAGTTTGGATGAAGTGCGGTTTCATTAGTTTATAGTGTGGACTACCCCTTGCCAGTTTGGTTTGTATTGCTTATTGCCTTGCCTTACTTGTGAGGGAAGTCAAGTTATTAGCATAGGTCTGGTTGGCATCCATGAACTCATGGTTTGGTTTGTATTGCTTATTGCCTTACTTTTCCATGAATATGTGGTCTGTTTGTCTTTTATTGATTTGAGTTTATCTATGCATCTATGAATAAAAAGCACGAAACAAAATATGGAAAGTTACTTGTTTCTTGCTATGCTTTGCCTTCTGGCTGCTCTATTATGAATTGCCTTGTTCTTTTTCCATTAAGTAATTACCGAGATGTGTCTTTGTTCTTCAGTAGTTAGTAGTCAGTGATATTAGTTTAGGTGCTTTTTTTTCTTTTGTAGATTCTGTGTTCTGTTTGTCTTTTTTTCTTTTTTTTTTAGTTCTGTTTTTATTATGAATTGCCTTGTACCTTTTCCATTAAGTAATCAGTAGTTAGTAATTAGTGATATTTAGTTTAGGTGCTTTTTTTCTTTTGTAGATTCTGTTTTCTGTTTCTGTTTTTTATTTTTATGCGGTAGCAAGTTGCTTGTCTTTGCTGATGCATTAACCTTTTTTAGCAGCTGCTTGTCTTTGCTGATGCATTAACCTCTTTTAGCAACTGCTTGTGGAATCCTTTTTTGATGCTTGTTTTTATTGAGGTTGCTTTAGTTGTTTCACTTGGTGTCTTCCCTATTTATGTTGTGGTTGATTGGCATTCATTATCCTCTGAGGTTGTTGGCTATATGTTGGAGGTTTTACTGAGCATGCAAAAAGGAACTGAAGAAATGATTTGACACTTAATTGTTGTGTGTAACCTCTTTTTAAATTCATTGGACAAATAAGTTTATCCACTGACATATAAAATGCATATCCTAATTTAAAGTTGTTCTACAAGTAGTGCATGCATACACTGAAGAGGTCATGTGTGCGGAAGACGTTTGTTAATTTGATATCAATGTCTGTGGGTACTTGAACTAGAATCTTAGGATATCATATTAAGGTTTTTCAAAGGTTGTCTTCATTGGTTAAGGCTCCCTTGAAAATATATGGACAATAGAGTCTATACCAGTAGCAAGGTAGGAGAAATTTAGTTCCATTAATGGCAAAATGTGTGGTAGGTAAGCAAAAATTCAGACTTGTTGCACCTTTACAAAATGTCTGGATATGTAGACACAAATTTTGAACCGTAAAAGATTTTGAATCACGATTCGAAACCCGTATCCCATATATCCATTGTTCAAGTGAACAATGTTGATTATTTGTTTTCAGGCTCCTATTTCCAATTTGAGAATCCAAATCGTTAATTACATACAATAAAAGTAAAACTTCCGATTAATGAAGAATAAAACAATAGATTAAATATAAGATAAAATGAGGGTATGAATTTATTTTATTGATATGGGTTTGAAACCCTTGGTTTACATCAATAGCATTTTATTTAGGGGATTGGAACCCTGTACCTATCTCTTGTTGGGGCTTACACTGACTGATCTTCGAAGCTAAGCTTGTAGATTCTTGTTGGTTGAACGTCAGTTGCTTGAGCGAGCGAGGTGTATGCCTTACTTTCTGTTGTGCTTTCTGTATGCGTATAGTTTCTACGTTGAGGGGAGAGAGGTCGAGAGGTAGAGGTAGTGGTAGAGCCCCTTCCTTTGATGATGGACCTCTTATTTATAGAGTGCTCCAACCACCAGATGTTTGGCCATCAAGGTTAATTCGAATTTGAATTGTCGTTAGAGATGAGATCAAGATAGTAGCTCCTATCTCCCTCCTCTATTCAATTTCAAAAGGTGGTTTCATCCACCTTGGAATATTCTTATGTTCCTTCAGAAGTAATTCTTGGGGCCTACGTCTTATTTGACTTACGTTGACCCATATGTGATTTTGTTGGGCCCAACATATTTAATGTTTTGCGGGCACAACATATTTGTTGATCCGCGGGCTCAACATAACTTAATATTCGCGAGTTCAACATATTCATTGATTCACAGGCCCAGCACATTCGCTGATTTGTGGGTTCGTTGGGCCAACATAACTTGATATTCTGTAGGCTCAACATAAATTTGTTGATTTGCGGGCTTATTAGGTTGTCTAAATTTGGTTGAAATTTATGTGCCAACATGATACGTAATAGTAACTGTTTCCTTTCCAAAAGTTAAGTACTAGCAGAAACCGTAGTATGTTCACATCAACATACGAATTGTTATGGCGGTAAAAAAGATTAGATGGTGTGGTATTCATAATCTTATTCTATGGTAAGTATTGTATTAATGATTGGTAGGTATACATTATATAACATAATTAATGCACCATAATAAGGGTAGTTAGGAACATAACTACCAATATATTTAATGTCTCTTAATTGTACTTAATTTGTATTATCTTTATCATTGACTCTTTGTTGTTAGATTTACAACTTATATTATATTGATCAATTTTAAAATTGTTTGATAAATCACTTTTTTTTTGTGGATAATTCAGCTTGAAATTAAAAGGGGTTAAACGAATGTACAGCCTACAAGGGGCATACCCCAGGGAGGACTAAATGAAAAAAAAAAAAAATGCATACTCCCCGGCACAACCCGCCGGGGTGGGCAATTTGGATATCCTAGCACAACCCGCTAGGGTAGGGATAAATGAGTAAAATTCCTAATTAAATAAACCCGAAGGCCAATTGAGGTACACGGCACAAGGCCCACAACAAGCACACCCTTCTGTGTTAGCTTCCTTGACAAAACCGATTAAAATAACCCGGGTAAAGTAACCGACAGCTGTAAAGATCAACCTTCTTCCAAGGTCAGCTGTGGACCCATCAATTTAAAGCCCACTTTACGTTAAGTATTGTAGTCGGTGTGGCAGAAATGAAAAACCCACTTTGTAAAAGATCCCATTCCATCAGACCATGGGTTCCATTGCAATCCTATGCGTGTAAATGTGGCCCACCATTACCATTCTTTTACAGAGGAGTAATTTGTGGGGCCAAAGGCACCCTTTTGCTCACTGAGTAATCCATTTGTTTTTATAAAATAGCAAAACTTGTTGGACCGTAGCCTGCCATTGACCAACAAAACCACCAGCAAATTTGCAAAAAGCGTGGGCCCCACTAGGACCCTCATTTCAATTCACACTGTTCGTGCACCGGACTTAGTCCTCCTTTTGAAAAGTAGCAGCAGTAGTCCACTGCCCCATATGCCTGTCACAGTCACTTTCAAAAACTGCACCCGATATGATTTTATACATGGGTGGGCCCCACTACCTTCTTCTCCGGGTAGAACACGAAGAATCAGAGAGGAACCCAGTTTACGGTAAATCAAAACCCAGACTTTCCACAATTTTTCCAGATGAAAACTGGGAAACGAAAATTGAAAAGAAATCTACTAGAACTTCATTATCCCTGGAGAGACAAACAAACAGCTCCATACAAATCATAAAGGACAACAAGAATCATCTTCAACAATAGCTACCCTAGTAGAACCAGGACCCATGTGGTATTACCCCTCTGCCGTGATATCAAATCACATAACAGAAAAGAACTGCAACACCGAGGTAGAATCGAAAGATAATTCCAGATCCAAAAGTTTCCGAAGGAGCTTACCCAAAAAGGAATCCTAGCTGGGGTACGCTCTCCATGGTATGAAGTTCCCAATAGATCCTGTTGTATGCTTGAGAGTTGAGGACGAACCCAGTTTGATGAAGACTACCCCATCTTGTGAGCACTGCCCCGTATGATGTAAAGATCTGAAAAAACCCAGACCCTTGTTGTTGTTGCTGTTGACCCATGACGAACCTGGGATTTGCTGCCTCACGGCCTGTTGAATAAACTGGGTATAAACCAGGTTAGGGCGAGATGTGTTGAGTGGAGATGGAACTTGAACAAGATTTCAACCAGGAAGATTGAAGCCAGATTAAAAAAAAATTGTGGTGGGGGAGTGCATTCTCTCTCTATTTCTAGAGAGAGAAGCTCTCAACCCCCAATGTTGTCAAAATTTACTGAGAGTTTTGATAAATCACTTAAACTCTTACGCTTAGTTTTCCATTTGATTTCAGCAACCCAGTTGTTAAAATCAACCATGATTTTAGCAAATGAGTTCAGCAGGTGCTAAAATCATGGTATTTCAAATAAAAAAATAAAGTGTTTCCGTGTATTAGTTTTTGAATTTTTCACACCGAATTAAAGTACACGAGGAGTACTTTAATTTGGTGCGAAAAAAATCGAAAAACGATACACGGAACCACTTCATTTTTTGATTTGAAATACCGTGATTTTAGCACCTGCTGAACTCATTTGCTAAAATCAAATGGAAAACTAAGCCTTAGTCGAACAACTCTGACTACAATCGATAACTTTAATTAATCGTCAATCAAGCACTACCCTAACGTCAACTACAACTATTAATCATTACAATATCACGTCAATTGATTGCAAAAATTAGTTTGATTTATTGTTCTGTATCTAAATTTGATTGAATAATCTAATTGTATTAAATACTTAACCTTAATTCAGTGGAAGGTCCTACTAAGTCATTTAATATTTATTGATTCAACATTTTCATTCAACATTATTATTACTATTATTGTAGCGTGTGTAAATAAAATTATTTTTGCAAGTTATCAAAAATGATAATGAATATCATTTTTCACGTGGTCATCATAAATTCAATAGTTATTTAAAGATAAATTATTTTAATGTAATTTGGAGATATTATTACACGATTAATATTTTTATTTCAAAAATTGTTCTAAGAAATATATCTACACAAATTAAAAATTTTAACTAAAAGGACAAAATTCGGAGTGGATTAAGTAAAAAACCTCCAATACACAAATTGTTCTAAGAAATATATCTACACAAATTAGCTAAAGGACAAAATTCGGAGTGGATTAAGTAAAAAATGGTGTGGTATTATGAAACACCAAAAGTATGGATTTTTTTTCTCAAAATGGTGGCCTGCTACCGGATTGACCGATTGGCCTTATTTTATGGTAAGTATTCCCTTATTTTGTGGTAAGTATTGTCTTATTATGTGGTAATATTTAGCTTATTTGGTAGTATGTATTTTCAATTTTCGTGGTAAGTAAAGTGTGATTTTTTGGAGGGAAAATCGCAAAATCACCTCGTTTTTTGACAAAACCACCTACTTTTTTTAATCCAGTGGCTGAGATTTGTTTATTTTTTATCTAATGACCCAAATTTAGTGGGGCACCGTCGCAAGAGGGTGTTCTTTGCTTGGGAGGTACTCCAGTACTCCTGTGTATATATAGGTTGATGACTTCCAGCTCTTAAATGAGGGAAAACACAGACTTTTGTGCACTACGTGTTAGGCATAAATTAAGAAAAAAGCTGATACTCCTTTTTCTCTCTCCATGTAAATGTATTGATACAGAGTTTGAAATACTAAAAATGCCCCAACCATTTAAACCCTGCCATGCCAAAAGAAGAAGGATATTTTGGTTCAAATTTGACAAAAAGTGTCAAGCGAAACCTCTTCTTATCTTATATATTTAAGGTTTAGATTTGGGGGAACATTACCACAAATTGATAAGAAGGTATTTGTCATGATAAAATTAAATCGGTCTAGCTAATGGAAGCCCACAGTGCTTCCATTAAGCACAAAAGACAAAAAAAAAAATCTCCAATACACTTTTTACACTTTCTAATACACTGTCATCAAATTTTATACATTTTTCACATATTTCAATATATTTTTTAAACTTTAACGAGTTATTTTTTCTTGTATCCCCTAAACTATCACCATGTTGTCTACTTAGTCCTTGAACTATCTAAAACACAAATTCCACCCTTCAACGATCAAATTTCATTTTATTTAGTCCAATTACTAACACTGTCAAGTTTTTTGGACGGAAAAAATAACACGTGCGCATCATATGCGATATCCCCTCCAAATGAAAGGGTAAAGTAGCCATTTCAACCCATGGAGTGGCTCCACAGTTTTTTCCCTGCTTTCCCTCCAATATGAATGTGCTTTACATATAAGATCTGAGTCTACACAATCTCCCTCTCTCTCCACCCATTCATCCCACTCTCTCCTCCAACAACAAAAAAAAAAGTGCATTCACTCTCTCCTCCACCAAAAAACAGAGTATCCAAAAAACAGAGTACCCAAAAACAGGTGCATCCACTCTCTCGTCCACTCTTCGTCAAAATTAGTTAATCCACAGAAAACGAAGGTTGGTAGAGAGAGAGAGAGAGAAATAGTGACACAGAAAACCATTTTGTTTCGAACCTCTAATTTCCTTAATCTTTTTACACCAGATTTCAGTAACACTTTCAAATTGCCATTCTTCATATTTTAATTTTTCCCATCTTCTTTGAAACACCTCTAGTATATTTTAAACATACAGTAAAAAATGACGATAAAAAAATTGTAGAAGTGGGAAACAATATTACGTCCACTACATGGACAAATTTGTGAAATCGAAAGAGGGACCTATTTGGGTCATATAAAATCTGGAAATTATACCCCAACATATTCTATAAAAAAAAAAAAAAACCGATTTAGGCACATTCAAATTACAAACAAATACAAACTACACCAGAAATCGAAAAAAAAATATTCTTGGGTTTTCGTCATCCCTTGCCTCAAGTCATCCATAGCGAAATAAACTATTGATCTTCTTGTCTTCCCTTTGATTCAACCCTGATTTTACCTCCCATGCCTTCGATCCCTTTGATTTTTTGTTCTAGATCGAAACCCTAAATCTGATGAACGAGAGAGAGAAATGGCAGTGGATCAAAGTGGAGAAAGAGAGAGAGGGAGAGAGTGGGAGCAGGAATGACGGAGAGTGGGTTTTATTTCCATAGATTTAAAGTGGCGATTGTGCCCCTGTGTTTGGGAGGAGATCGCATGTGATGCACACATGTTATTTCTTGCGTCCAAAAAACTTGACAATGTTAGCAATTGGACTAAATAAAATGGAATCTGATAGTTAAAGGGTGAAATTTGTGTTTTAGATAGTTTAAGGACCAAGTAGACAAAATGGTGATAGTTTAGGGGATAAAAGCAAAAATAACTCAACTTTAACAGAAGCCCTTAGCATTTTCGAAATTAAATTGTGCAAAATGGAAGCTCAAAATATATTCGAGAGATTTTTTTTTTTTTTTTCTTTTTCTTTTTTGGATCATCGACATCCTGGATTTTTTTCTCCTAGAAAATACCCTCCTTATCCTTGGCTCAGCAGTCCAATAGCAATACTAGTACGTACCGTGATTAGTACTATTACTATTACTACATAGTACTGGGGATGGCAATTTCACCCAAAAATCAATGGATACCCGAACCAAACCGACCCTATCAGAGCATTTTTTTTTATATTTTTTCCTATCCATGGGGCGGGTTTTGTTTTCAAACCATGATACCCAGCGGGTTTGGATTTGGGTTTGGTTTTAGCAAGTATTCGGCCAAACCCAAACCGATCCATATAATATTAATAGTATATCTATTCTAATATCTATTCTAATATATAATGGGGGAGCACCCTTTTGGTGTGGAAAAAAATTTTGAGGCTGGCTCACAATTTACATTTCCAAAATTGTCCAAAACAAAAGCATAATTTCACAAGGTAAGACTATTTTATCTTACGCTAACTGCTAGGGATAAAAATGGAATAGAAGCAGTTGCACTTGCCATTTCCGTAACTGCCATTCCATAACTTCAAAGCCTTCTTTTCAAAGTCCCATTTGTCCATTCCTCAAGATCTTCCTCTCACAATTTCCCACGTCTTATGTTTCTTTCTCAGGTTTACTCTTATGTTCTCTAATCCTTTGGAACTTTTAGGATTTGTATAGAGTACACCACTCTTCAACATTTCCTTCTGTTTGATATTCGCAAAACGGGACTCCAAGTTGAATCCGTAACGGAATTGATTCACGGTATGTTTTTCCCCATTTGAGTCGAACAATTGTTCTTATCGGACCTTTTCGATTTGCGATCATCCCTTTTACTTCCTCTGTCTTCAGTCCTTCAATTCTATTTCTTTGGAACTAGAAAAAGACCAGGAGGAAATTGAATACTCATTGTACTTTAAAGGGAATTAGATGGTTTTTTTTTTTTTTTTTTTTTCGGAATCAGATAAAAGGAACCATGAGGGAGAGAGGATCTGAAAAAATTATCAAGTTAGACTTGCACACACATTGTGTGTGCCTCGACCTCTAGTATATATAAACAGAGAATAAATTCCTTACGCCGGCAGCGGAAACCGCCACGTTTCCTCCAAACCAATGATAGGTTGCCACGTCACCAATTTTTAGGGAGAAATACGCTTGACACCCTCTTCAACTTCTCCCAATCTCCAACTCAACCCTTTCAAGTTTCAATAATTAAACACCAGCCCTATTGTCTATTTTATGCGAAAAAGTCATCCACGCCTCTCTCTAGCATGAGTGCTTCTCCCTTTCTGCCATTGAAATCGGCAGAAGAATTTGAACGGCGTTGAAGACGATGACTTTTTTTTTTTCTGAAGATCACAGACTTTTTTTGTTCCCCTGTTTTTTTTTTTTTGTTCTTCTGCTTCCCCCTTCTTTTGTTCTTCGTTCTTCTAGGAGTAGTATTTTTTTTTTTTATATTCAACGGAATTTTATAACATTACAGTTTCTGGGATTTGAGTTTCCATCACCATCTCAGGGGATTTGGTGGAGGGATCTACAGCCTAGGAACATAAAATTCCGTAGACTTCTACAATTTCTCGATCAATTGGAGTGTGGCATCGGTGATGGCTGCTGGGTTCTCAAAATGGAATTCATTGTAGTGGCTGGAATTGAATGGTCCGTATGTAGCGTTGAAATTCTCGAGGTTCAGGGAGGCAACCACCGTGGAACAGAGGAGCACGGCAGCTATCATACATATCATAGATCGATACAATCAGATATCATTCCGTGCTTCAAACCAAAGTCCTCAAGCAATTAAAACCAAATTACTCCTGCCAACGCAATCTAAATCAAGATAGACATAGAACTCTTTCAAGCTAACGCAATCTAAATCAAATAATACAAAAAATACCCAATGAAGCTCAACGGAAATCCCATCAAGTGTCCCGGTGGTGGCCGAGAACACGGACGGAAAAATGAAGCTCAACGGGGATTTGGGATTTGGGATTTGACGTATGGAATTGCAAAACCCAATTAAAGCGGAGGAGGAACAGTCGCCCAACTAATTTAGATGCAATTTCCAGGCAATAACCCAATTAAAGTGGGAATAGTGGAGGAGGAAGCATTGTTCTAGAAAGAGGAGGAGCGGATGACTTTTTTCGGATAAAATAGACAATGGGGCTTGTGTTTAATTATTGAAACTTAAAGGGTTGAGTTGTAGTTTGAGGGAAGTGGAAGAGGGTGTCCAGCGTATTTCTCCCTAAAAATTGGTGACGTGGCAACCTATCATTGGTTTGGAGGAAATGTTGGGGTTTCCGCTGCCGGAGTGAGGAATTTATTCTCATATAAACATATTTGTATTTTTATATTCATGTAATTTTTATTTTTTAATTCATAACTTTCAGTAACTTTTCAGTTCATCTCCCACCTTATTTTCTTTCAAATCCCTTAAAAATCTCAAGAGTCTCTATAGAAACCTCTTAAGTAAAGTTTATTATTTAGTTATTTCCTTTGATTATGTTGGAATTTAGATGGTTAATGGTAAAATCATATGGTATGTAACTTTTTTATTTTAATATATAATCTTTTTCCTTCAAATGTTCATTAATATGGAATGAATATTAATGCAGATTAGGTGCGGTTTGGATAAAATCCATATCCATACAGTTTGGTTATGATGCACTAAAATTCATTCATGTCGGATATCGGTTTGGATTTGGGTATAGATAAATGCTTTGGGTTTGGGTATGGTAATTACAAAACCCGGATCCAAACCAATCCATTGCCATCTCTATATAGTACATTGATACTATTAATTTGCACGTGATGCTCTTCAACCGAAGACCAATAAATGACGACTTCAGTGATCTCCAGAACATATTAATTAGTACTACTCCCTCCGTCCCTTTTTAAATGTGTTACTTCGTAAATTCAACTTATTAAAAAAATATCACCATTACACCTTTCACATCAACTTTTTCCTCCACTTTACACTTTTCACATCAACTTTTACTTCTGTTTTCCAAAATTGTCCTTCATTTTTACCCATTAACTATTTACCCACTTACTTTTCAAAAGGGCAAAATGATAATTGTACAAACTTTTACCCATTAACTTTTCAAACCACACACTTATTTAGGGACAACCCAAAATGAAAAGTTAAACACTTAAAAAGGGACGGAGGGAGTATCTAGGAGTATTAGACATGAGATTTTCCGTTTAACAAGAATTAAAAAAGTAAAATTTTTTTTTTGAGAGTGCTAGGATTTCTGTCTTTTTGACTTATTTTTGTCTTTATTCAAAAAATTGAGAGTGTTAATCATAATCTTTTACCTTTTTGAATTCTTTTTTATCGAGACAAACCAATAATACACAAAAAATCGATGCAAAACTAACAAACGCCAAAAAAAAATTCAAATAAAGATAAAAAAAAAAAGTCAAATTGGCTTTTTAAGCCAAAACACACCAAAATCCTTTCGTCTCTCTTTATTAAAATTTCCTGATGGAGTACTTTCATATCTAAACCATTTGTGAGCCAAGATTCAACATTTTTTAATACTGTATTATATACTACATAAATAGAGTCTGAGTATTTTTTTTTCTTTTTGGATAATTTAGCATAAAATTAAAAGGGGTTAAGCGAATGTACAGCATACAAGAGGCATACCCTAGAGAGGACAAAACAAAATAAAGAAAAAAAAAATATTGCGTACTCCCCGACACAACCTGTCGAGGTGGGAAATATGAAAACCTGCCCAATCCGCTGGGATAGGGATACATGTGTATAAATCAAAATCAACAAATTTGTAAGAGCAACACCAGCAGGTAGTGTAAAATAGACATTTTGGCAAAATAGACAGGAGGAAGAAGAAAATGGAGGTGCAGCAGGTTGTCTATTTGGTTAGCTATTATACATTTTCTCTACATTTGCTATAGTACCTGTCTATTTTTAGACAGGCACTGTTCACCAGCAACTGATTTTTTAATTATTCTCTCTCTCTCTCTCTCTCTCTCTCTCTCTCTCTCTCTCTCTCTCTCTCTCTCTCTCTCTCTCTCTCTCTCTCTCCAGCAACGATGGAGTCCCAATCACCGGCGACGACGATAACGACGGCGACCGCGGAGGAGGCAAGCAACGACGGCGATAGAGTTGCAGGACCGACGACGACGGGATTTTAGATCTACGACCATGGACCTCTGGATCGGCGGGACCAAGATCGACGGCGATGAGAGCTTCGACGGCGATGAGAGCTTCGACAGCGACGAGGGCGACGGCGACGATCGTAGTGGGTTTCTTCGACTGGACTGCTAGACCACGATCGAAGTGGGTTTCTTCGATTGGTGACGGCGATCGAGGGCGACGGCCACGGCGACGAGGTAACAGTCGGGTGAAGGATCGAGGGTGACGGCAACGAAGTAACAGTCGGTTTCTTCGATTGGGGAAGATGACACTGTTGGTGGCTATATTGTGAGATTTTATAAAAAATATATATATATTTTAATGAGAGGTAAGGTAAAATGGATAGATTGTTGGAGTGTTGATGTTGACAGGGTAGCTATATGCACTGTACACCAAGTATTGTAGCCAAATTTTTGGCTTAGCTGCTGTTTTTGCTCTAAGGTGGGGACTCCACACTCGGTCGAGATTTGTAAGGTGGGCCCAGCAAGATCCCTCTGGTCGAAATAAAGAGTTAAAGGAACCCTCTTTTAAAAAGGTTGATTTGAACAAAAGGTATTGATCAAAAAAAAACAAAAGGTACAATTCACGTGCATCTAGAAATAATAGATGTCCCGAATGGACTTAAAGTTGGTTTGGGAGGTTGAGCCGAAAGGCTACTGCAACATCTACAGATGTGAACATCCTTTGGACCATGTAGCCCACTTCCCCAATAGATTTCCAGAGCAACCCTGTCGATATTTAACCCTTGTTCTGGTTCAAAACTATCTTCTTCTCCAAACTCAACTGAGCCCAGAAAATGTTAAGAACGGAACCATTAATTCATACCGAAGAATCTCCAGCACTCAGAAGCTCAAAATCCAAAATAACTAATGAATTTAGGGTACAAAATGACCCTCTTAATGTAAAACAGCCCCAAAAGGAGCTCAACGAACTCCATGGAAACAAATTCAAACGCAAAGAAAGGAAGCCCAGATTCAAAACTGCCTTAGACATACCTGTAGTGCCAGGATCCATAGTGGTATTACCCTCTCCACCGTGACACCATCGACACATAGCGGAGGAGAACTGATACGCAAGGTAAGACAGCAGCAGCTCGGAACTAACTTCATAACCTGATCTGCCGACATACTTGTTCCAGACACTGGCGACAAAGGTTGAGATAATCTTTGTTCGGGGGGGGCGGATCCAAACAGGCAAGGTTTTCTTGATTCAGGACTGACAGTAAAGCAAAAAGTCAAACTCAAATTGTGCCCCTGGTTTTATTGAAGGAAATGTCGTGCATGTGTCGTTGTCATGTCGAAGACCTAGATTACCGGTCTCGGTCTCACTTAAGGCATTGCACGGATGTACGAAACAACAACCACGGGTAGGTCGTGACAGGCAGGTTAAATTCCAAGCGCCGTGGAATCAGAGCCAATCTCCTTATAGACCATCCGAGACAGAGCAAAAAGGTTGTTGAAATCCAGATACAAATGCACTTAAGGCTAGCCCGAATCACGGGGAGCCGTTCGGGCACGGCAGACACCAGAGGTATCTCAAACTCCGTGGATTTAAAGTCTCCTAGACTGAAGTCGACAGTTTTGGAAGATTGCCCCAATCCTCAAGTTTTCTTTTAAGTGATAAGCCCCTGATATCGGATGATCGGATTTGGGAAATTCTGATCCACACGAATTCCGACAATGATCTAAGATCAGATGCCTAAGGGCGATTGACCCTCCTCGGGCCAATGTCCCTTAAACCCGTTTAGATCAGTGTTAGGAATTTGATGATCCAAATTTTCCCACGTCCGGTCGTCCTAAAGGCTAACTTATAAGAACAACGCGCATATGGGATGCACGACTCATCATCGGGCCAAGGCAACCTTCTACTAACCGCCGGGGACCTAACTTATGCTTTACTAACAACATGTAAGATGAGAATATGTACGGGTGCTAATGTATGCATGTATGCAGTGTGGCATGCTTGAGAAAATGGTAACACATAGCACGTAACAGAATATAACACATAATCCTAACACATTGGTTGGTTATCTAACATGGGGTTCTATAGTTATCTATATGCAAAGGCCGGTTTTGGTTTAAGATGGGTACCCCGGACTCAAAGCCAAAGCTGTCTCCCACCGCCAAGGATCCCGCAAGGCGATGGTAATAACGACAATTGTGACTTATCACCGTCGGGGGGTGCTGAGCATTTCGGGATTCCCCGTCACCGGCAAGCCGGGCGGGATTGCCGAAACACGCCAGCGAGGCTAGTAACCATGCACGTGCAATGCAAAAAGTCCATAAAAACAATATTTTCAAAATCCTTTAAACATTTTTCAAGTTTAGCTCTCAATGATTAATGCACATTTTAATAAAATTACACATAAGTGTAACAGTACTAAAATGCATATTAATGCTCAGTCCCCAGCGGAGTCGCCAGCTTGTGAACACCCCGCGGGAGCGCGATGTGTCCACGAAATTGAAGATTGATTTGAAAAACGGTTTGATTGATTGAATGGAGTCGCCACCCGGATTTGAGGACCGTACCCGAGAAACCATTTGAAAAATGACTCTTTTGCCCTTGAAATGGAAAATGCTTTACCGGTCTCCAAAATGAGATTTCTCGGGTCCGGGAGCTAGGTTACGTGAGGGGAAGGAATTTAAAGCACCCCTCACGCCCGACACATTTACCGGTCTCTACTAAATGTTTGAAAAGATTTTGAAAATATTGTTTAAACGGACTTCTAACACAGATTTATGCGAAAACACAACAAATACATCAACAAGATTAATGAAATATGGGTGGATGCTTGTGCAAAATGTCATGTGTGGATGATTTATATGCAAAAGATGCTAAAATTACACTAAATAGCCCCCAAACTGCCTTTAGATGCCCCAGAAATTGATCACAAATACTCAAACCATCACACCTGGATTGCAATCCGGGCACCTGGATTAGGCAGATCCAGGCACCTGGATTCAATCCAAATCCAGGCGCCTGGATTAGGCAGATCCAGGCACCTGGATTCAATCCAGGCGCCTGGATGGCCTCCCAGACAGCAAACTCAAAACTCCATTTTTGACAGGAAGCACCAAATGCAATGCTTTTAACTAACTCATATGCACTCTAAAAGATGTATAACAACACAGTAGCAAACTTGAACCTTAAATTTAACTCAAATGCATGATATGAGCTTGAAAGAAACTTGATTTTGAATGATTTTTGGAAATGTATACAACAAATGCTAATGAAGAACTTCCATTTTTCTGAAATTTGAAACCTTTCCAAACTCTTAACTAGTATGAAGAACTAGTAAGAGCTTGGATGGTATCCCCTCAGGGCCTTTTGAGCACAATGGTAGAAAAACTACCTTGAAACCTTGATTTGTGAACTTTGGAGAGTTATTTGGGATGATTTTTGGAAGTTGAGTGAACTGGATTTTGATTATTGGAAGTGTATCAAACTGATTATAGGTGGTTTGATTGGGGGTTTGATTGTGGATGATGAGAAATGGGTAGAATCAAGTGAGTTTGTGGAGTTAGGATGAAGGAAAATTGAGTTTTGATGGTTGAAAATGGATGGGATTGAGAGGGATCAGTTGGGGATGAGTTTCTGGAAATATTTGGGCAGAATAACAGTAAGGGAAAGAGGTGAGAGCTGATGCTCTAAATGGAGGAGGAGAGGTGGGTATTTATAGCCAAAGGAAGGGTCAAAATGGGTCATTTGAACCCTTAGAGGTGAGGTTCAAAGGGTCACCAAAATACCTTACTCTCTCTCAACAATATTCTGCAGAAAAATCCCTGAAAGATCCTCAAGACGCTCCTCCCCACTCACTTGAACTTGGGCAGCAAGTACCTGGAGTGAGTCCAGGCGCCTGCATTAAGGCAATCCAGGCGCCTGGATTGAGTCCGGGCGCCTGGAATAGGGGAATCCAGGCGCCTGGATGGCGAGACAGCACAAAATTCCAAACTTCGCGGGGCCATTCCGGGTGCTACCGAACTCCGTTTTGCGCATGGTTTGAAGCGTTGGAAAGCTTATCAAGTCTACTTTCTAACCCAAGTGGTTTGAACCCAATATGATTTGTACATCAAAATATGTGACCATTTTACCCTCAGAAGGTCGGAAGAATGAATCGTTTCGGTAAAATGGGCATATCTCCCTCATTTCAAAATGGATTGGGACGCGTTATATATCGAAAAAGAGGGTTTTGAGTGTACTAGAAGGTGGTGCAAGATTGGGTTTATTTTGGAAAGGTTTAGGAGGGGTTTTCAAGTTCACAATCAAGCTTCGTGTGCTCTTATCAGGCATATTCATCATCGGGGATGCCAAGGACTTTCATGGGTTCAAATTGGGGTGTCTACAGTTGCCCCTCTTTGACGAGACTTGACATCATTGAATTGATGCGAGTATTGTCAAAGACCTAGACAGCCCAATCTGTTGCCCAAGAATTTCCAAAGCCACAAATACAAACATTGAAATCACATGGTCGTGCTCGACGAGCTGCCTACGTACCCTTTTGCAGGGATCAGACCAGCGTAGTTCTTCTGGGCAAATGAATAGATTGATGATTCAGTTGATAATGAATGATGAATGATGTTGCACACAATATATGATTGATGATTGATGATTGATGGGTGATTGATTGAATGATTGATTGATGAGTAATGATTGATTTAAAAGAACGAGTGATGACTGATTGGATGCGCGGGTCAGGCGGCTTTTGAATGATTATTGGATGCGCGGGTTAGGCGGCTCTTGAATGATTATTGAACGCGCGGGTTAGGCGGCTTTTGAATGATTATTGAATGCGCGGGTTAGGCGGCTTTTGAATGAAACACTGAAAGCAAATGATTGTGACTATGATTGTGATTGTGATTGTGATTGAGATTGTGATTGTGATTGTGATTGTGATTGTGATTGTGATTGTGATTGTGATTGAGTGTAGCTATCCCCTGAACAACGGGGAGGCTAAATCTAATGGGGCTATCCCTTGAGCAACAAGATAACCAATGATAAGATGATTGTCTACTGAGCAACGAGACAATCGAGGAAATGAGATTGCTTACTGAGCAAAGAGGCAATCAATACGCTACTGAACCAAACACATTTATGTGATGGACTTAGCGACACGACGTTTCATCAACAAATACTCAGAACAACTGATTAAAAGCACTAACTGAGTGATTAAGACAACTAGCAACTTGATATGATTGAATGCACCAGCTTGGTGGCTAAAATGATTGGGGTGCGCCAGCTAGGCGGCTAAAATAATTGAATGCACCAGCTTGGTGGCTAAAATGATTGGGGTGCGCCAGCTAGGCGGCTAAAATGATTGAATGCACCAGCTTGGTGGCTACGTCATGTAATGAATCTATTTTTAAATTAAATGACATTATTGAAAATGTGACCATTTCTGGTCTTGAAATTAATTTTGATTGAAATTGAAGTGACCATCTCTGGTCTTGAAATTAATTGTTTGTCCCTCAAAACGATTGATTTAAAAATGTCCCTCAGGACCATTGATTGAAAACTGTCCCTCAGGACCATTAATTGAAAACTGTCCCACAGGACGATTGATTAAAAAGCTTGTCCCTCAGGACGATTGATTGAAAACTGTCCCGCAGGACGATTTGATTTAAAAGTTGTCCCTCAAGACGATTGATTGCAAAACTGTCCCGCAGGACGATTGCATGCGACTCGTGCATCGACACTCGATGACAACAACGACAACATTTCTTCTTTAAAAAGTACGAGACTCAATGGGGTGTCTCTTTTGCTTTACTGTCTTTCCCTTTTGGACAAGGTTTGGGTTTGAGCTTGGCAAGACTTTAGGTTTTGGATTGGTTTCAGACTTTTAGGCTCCTATGCCCTAGTCCTGGATTTGGGTGTATGCTTCCCCCAGAGATGGCAATAGACTGACATGCCCCACAGATGATGATCCTCAATTCTGATTTTCTTTCTCGGCTCTGCTGATGGTTTTGACAACCAATTGACCATGTACCCAAACACGGGTTCTTTGATGCATTGAAATCGTTTCCACGAGTCAAGGATAGACAAGACTAAGGCGACATGGTTAACAAAAAGGTGGATTTTTACAAGGCTAAGAAATTTGATCGGCCTTTTGACAAGAGGGTGGGTATTGATAAGACTGACAAGGCCAAAGAATTTGATTGACCTTTTTGACAAGGGGGTAGATATTGACAGGCAAGGCATGAGGAATTTAATTGACCATGTTGACTTGACGGATAAGAGAAACTATCTGAATGACTTGACTGAGATGCTCTGAATGGGCAAAGGTTGATATGGAAGAACGTGTTGACTCGAAGGATATGGAAGACCCGAAGTTCTGAAAGATGGCAAACATGCCTCACCATTGATGTCGAAATTGTCATGATAAAATTAGATTTTGATTTTGTGATTGTTTTACTCCATCAAGTGATGTTCATTCAAATTTTCTTATCAAAACACAAGATTTCTTGTCATGAACCAATGCCCCAGACTGCTGATGATGCCTCATTGACTTTCCTTCAAAATGCCCCAGTTTAGAGGGCTACTGATGAAGACCCATTGATATGCCCCAGTTTGGATTTTTGCTTTGCATGACGCCGGCGTTTGCACAATACTTTGACTTTTGATTTTCAAGGGAGATTAGACTGTTCCCTTTTGACTTGAATTCTCGCTATCAAGTTGCACTTTCCAATCTGAAAGGACTTTTATCGAGGTTATGACGGGGCCAAGGTTATGGGCTTAACAAAGGAAGGATTATAGGCTCAAAACATCTCATCTTTCCTTGGGGTTATTTGAGCTAGCAGCTATCTCAGACTTCATTTGTGCCATTTTTTCTTCTGATGGGTGCTTTCATGTGCCTCTTCTTGCTTTAAATGAGCACTTCCTTTCATTTGATTTTTCCGTTTCAAATTTCTTCAGTGCTCTTCATCTTGTTGCACCTATGAGTTTGGCGCTTTCATTCTCGTGATACTTTGAATCTTCACGCGCTTATATCCTTGGCACTTTCATTATGCTGGCTGTCATGTGTTTGACACTTTCATATTTCTTGTTTCACCCCAGTGTGGGGGATAGCTGCCTAGCTGGGTTCTTTTTCAAAGAAATTGATTCAGGCTCAAAAGGGCTTTGCAATGGATATTTATGTGGGGAATCAAACAAGGAATGCCTTTCTTCATTTTGAATTGTGCAACTTGATGGGGAGAATTCATGCTTGCTCTAACTTTTGCCTAGATCTCATTTTGAAATTTGATCTAGCGAGCTTTTTGCCTTAATTTTTGCCTAGGCCGCCGTTGCGGGTTTTCGGCCTAGCAGGCTTTTCCTGTGTCAAAGCATTACTTCTTGATGGCGCTGGGGAATGGTCCCTTGAAAATCCTCCTTGTACGGGGCGAGAGTTCAATCCAAATCCATCTCGTGTTTTGAAGTGATTATCATGTTTCTCAAATGATGGTGGAAAACAATTCCAAGCTGAGGGATTATTACAAAACCCAAGTTTATGATTGACAATTTCAACACAACAGTATGACATTTATTTTTGATGGTTACGACCGAACCGCGAAGGGTTGCCTACGTATCCCTTTACAAGGAATCAGGTCATGCGTAGTTCGGGACTACAAAGTTGACTCTCTTTTTTGGTCTTTTTCTTTTTTGACAATATCAACAAGACATTACAGACTCGAAGATGAAAACACATAGACGATGAAAGAAAAACATAAATGTAGACACCCCAATTTTGGATACCCATGCATGCCCAATGACGAATGAAACGTTTAAACCACCATGGAACTTGTCCAGGAATATTGGAAACTCAGCCTCACAAGCCGTGCGGCTCCTGTTACAGGCCGTACGGTTCCTTTTTCTTTACCCAAGCCGCACGGCTTCCTCCTATGAGCCGCACGGCTCCCTCATACAAGCCGCGCGGCTTGTGTCGTTATCCTCTGCAAAATTCCTGACGAACTGGCTCAGGAATATCATCATCCCCTCACCGCCGAATCTCATCATTTTTATTCCTCCTAAATCAGCTATAAATAAGAGCATCCTCTTCCTCTCAAGACCACCGGAAAACCACCCCGAAGAACTCATCCTCTTTTCCCAAAATCCTCGTCCGAAACCACCAACAAACTC
>JADGMU010000605.1:0-21937 GCA_016920895.1 Vaccinium myrtillus | reverse complement strand
TTGTATATATCCGTTTCTTTCTCCGAGAAGACCAGATTGGCCTTGATCTCATCGCGGACTTTGCGAACGAGGTCATCCTGGAACAACTGCGGGATCAGAGAATGATGATAGGGCTTGAGTCCGTGTATGCCTGCGCATATTTTTCGGTGGAAGCCTCCTCGAGCAGACCAGATGCGAACAGATCAGATGCGGACCTATCTTTCTGGCCGGCGGTCTTGACTCTCTTGGTGGGCCTCTCATCGTGAGGCGGCTCGACGGGAGGCATGCTCTAGCGGCTACCGAAGATGCGACTGGTGGACAGGGAGCAAGTGGTCCGTGTCGAGGACCGGGTTGTGCCTGGCAAGCCGCATCGATCCTGGAGATCCGCTCAAATGCGCCCACTTTCAATATTTCTACGGCTAAGCGCGAGGTACATCATCCTTGCCATAATCTTTGCAGTGCTACTCCCGGTCGTCACAGGATGACTACGGACATAGAGACCTTGCTTTCAAGGGCGAGGCAATGTATAGATAACTTGGAGTTTGACGACGCCCAGCACCAGGTCGAGTCTGCCTTGAGGACCCTGCCGAACCATGCTCCTTCCTATGAGCTCCTTGGAGAAGTCCTCGTCGACCAAGACCAGCAGGACGATGCACGAGCGGCATTCAAGAAGGCGATAGAATGTGATGGTAACGACCCTGCTGCGATGACAGGTTTTGAAAAGTACTTGTGGATGGGCCAATTGTGTGAAGAAGGCGGAGAGGCTGCTATAGCTTACTACAAGACTGGAGTCAAACGTCTGATTTCCGTCATCACAAGGACAGATGAGGACGAACAACCGCCAATGCGGGCCAGGCTGGCCTCTGCTTATTCGGCCATGGCCGAACTATATATGACTGATCTATGGTATGTGAAATTTATGTTTATACGTTGGGTGGGATCTAACTTGGTATAGCATGACGGAAAGTGCTGAAAAACAATGCGAAAAGTATGTCACGAATGCTTTACTAGCTGACGACACCTCCTCTGAAGCCCTGCAAACTCTGGCGTCCATGAGGCTGTCGCAGTCGAGAATGGAAGAGGCAAAGACTGCTCTGTTGACATCCATCTCGATATGGAAGGACCAAGTACCGGGAGCCTTTGGTTTCCCATCTTACGCCTCTCGATTGAGTCTTGTGCGGCTGTTGTTGGAGTGTGAGATGATGGATGACACTCTGGAAGTCTTACAACAGCTCGAGCACGAAGATGATGAGGTGGTAGATCTGTGGTTCTTGTTTGGCTGGACATACTATCTTCAAGGTGAGAGATTTGGGGATGCAGAAGCCGAGAAAAGACAGGAATCCTGGGAAGATGCACGAGATTGTCTCCATAAGTGCGAAACATTGTATCGCCGACTGAATTGGGACGATGAAGATCTGAAAAATCACGCCAGCGATTTGTTGGGTAATATCAGTGCTGCTGGAATATCTATTGTACACACAGAGCCCGTTCAGGACATACTGCCCGATGGCGACATAGACGACGAAGCTGGGTGGGAAAGTGATGAAAACGAAATGGATGAGGATTAGAAAATTAGATATTAATAGTCTTGGTCTGTCTCGATAATCCTTCGCCAGGATCCGTCGATTGTTCAGATTTGGTTTTAGCGTTTCCTTTCCCTGGCTGCTTCCTTTTGCAGTCTTTTAGACTGTTCTTTCTTATCTCTCGCAGATATTCTCTTTGCTTCAGGTTTCGCCCTGCCGTCAGCATGAGTCATGCCATGTTCAGATGCCTTTGGTGCATCGCTGTTCCTGCCTTCAGATGACACCACCACCGCAGCCGAGGGAGATTGACAACTCTCTTGATTGTCGTCTATGGCAACCTGATCTGGCAGCATTGCAGCATCGGAAGTGTATTCCATCGCATATTGACTTTCTAGTAGACGGTCGACTGCTGCATTGACATTTCCGCCACATGCCTTCAATGCTTCACGGACGTCCTGGAGTCTAGTACCGGGCACGCTCGAAAGGCAAATCTTTTCCAGATCAGAGGCTGGTGCATCGACCCTTCGTTCCTGTAGGACAGGCATGGCTGTTTTGACCAGTTGTATACTGGGTGCACCCTCGTGTGGACCTCCTTTGTTCCGGACGGAGGAATAATGCTCGTAAGAATGGTAGACGATATGTATCATGTCCTCGGTCGAGACGCATTCTTGTTCGTCTTCTGCTTTGACGATATAAGACAAACCGGGCTGGTAAATCTTTACTTGCTTGCGATAGAGTCGAGCGAAAGCGACAATCTCCAGATTATCTCCATATACTCCGTCATTACTCATACGATCCACGTACGCATCAAAGTCTTCCTCGACAAAGAACGAAAATTCATCCGCGTGGGTCCTCAGAAAAGTGACGACCTCGTGTCTGATTTGTGCATGCGTATTGCTCTCCCCCAGCTGATCCGAGAGTGATCTGAATAGACAGTTTCCATCGCCCGTTATTTCCTTGATGTATAGACCCTGTCCTCCAAGTTCATGCTCGAGCTGTTTGATGCCATAGTCCGAGTCATCCGCAGAATAGCTATGAACTTTTTTGTCATGCTTCCTATTTATCCTCTTGGTCTGTTTGCCCATGCATCAGGAGGGTATCCCTGTTTTCCCGGAGCAATACAGGTCAATCAATCTGCTTTGAGAGTGTCTACGAAGGAAACTAGGGTCGGTGCTTCCCCCAAGATGCCCCGGTTACACACCCGCTCGGACGAGATGTGGGGCGAAACACGAACTTATACGAATATCACGACACAGGAGAGCAAAGACAATTTGCTTTTGACCAATTGTGCGGATGCAGATGCGGATTCATCAGTCGTAGTCGGCGATTCTACCAGCACAACGTCTCCGTAAATGTCGATAGATCTTCGCGCCTTCTGCCACTGATTATGGTTCATAACCACATTGCCAAAGGCAACGGAGCGGTAAAGCGCTTTGGCCGGGCCTTGGATCTAGAAGAGCTGGTGAGCCTACAGGGGCAATCCCACAAGTATGAGGAGCACTTGGGAGAATCTATTGCTGGATCACATCATGGTATACTCGGAAAGACCAAGAAGCGCAAAAATGAGATGCAATCTCTAAGGACCATTCTGGCGCGCTCCCTCGCTCATAATGTCGCGGCCATTCCTCTGGAAGTTCTCAAGCAGATTCAATGGGTCCATGCACAAATGATTTGGAAGATCATCTGCGATGAAATGTTGGATACCCTGGAAGTGGTTGCCAAGTTTGCGGTTGCGTTTCCCAACGATCTATCCACTGTAAAGGCGGTCCATTGTTCGACAGAACAGCTTCCCATGATTCTGGAAAGCATCACTTCCATGTCTCTCCGCTCTGATTTCTCACAAAACGTGCCCGGCGTCAAACAAGCTTGGCTCTTAAGTCTTGATCTCAGTCATATTCCCATCAACGAAGAAATTCTGCTACAGTTGGGTGCCATACCGGGTTTGGTGTCATTGACCGTCAACGATGCCGGCATCACCGACGAAATTATCAAACATTGGTCTAGGGCAGAATCTGTCGGACGTTTTTCGTGTCTCAAATTTATCGATATTCGTGCAAATGGGGCGGGAATCAAAAACTTACCCCAAACTTTGGAACTTCTTTTACGGTTTAAGAGCTTGGAGATTATTCAGTCCGACTATATCGATTCCTATATCTATAAGACTACGGAAGAGGAAGCTCTTGCCATGAAAACGAGGTGGTCGTCAGCCAGATTTGACGAAAAGCAGACCGTCGTGGCCGTAACTGCACATCTTGGGTCTCGGGCTGATCGACGGCCCATATCGAGCTTCTTGGAGAGTATGATGGTTGATGTCAAAGTCTCGAGAGCCAGGCTACTTCAAGATACGACTGTAGTCACGCAACATGAGCGCCCTGACATCTTGTCACGACGAAAACAAAGAAATTGAGGCAACTACAACAAGCTGGTACAGACATTTGGAAGAATGGCTACTAGCTTTCTTCTTGCGGCTCATGATTACTCATCTGTAAAGTCTCTTTCTCTCTTCACAACCCTTTTATAATAGTGGATTTCGAACGAATGAGGATTGTACCTTGCGATTTTGCAGTGCATCAGAAAGACCTGGATACGTCCATCTTTACGATTCGAACGGACAGTGTTTCACTAAGTGTAGATATAGTAGTCCATAAGCAAGATCACGGACAGCTGCGACGAATGTAGATAGACTAGCTATAGATATCAATTGTACAGATGGAAAAGAGTGAGGAGCCGGCGGTCAAGCCACATCCCGGTATTCGCGTTTCCTTCCTTCCAGGACAAAAAGTGTCAGAGACGTTACATTTCTTGACACGATCGCATGAAGAAGTTATGACGTTTGCTGAGATTGGCGATTCGGATTCGGATGGCTCGGAGATAGAGCTTTTGCCACAGCGAAGCACGCCTGCGCAGGCGGAGGAACCGATATACGCCTCCGGTATTGCGGAAAGAGCCAAAGATCGTGGTCGCGCGGCAAAGAACGCGACGAGAGCGCCAGTCGATGTTTTGGATTTTATTTCTGACGAGGAGAATCTCGTTTTAGTGAAACCCAAGAAGAAGAAGAAGACGACGACGACGACGACGAAAAAAGGCGTCAAACACGATTGTGATTGATGAAGATGAGGATGACTTGTCAATGTCTTTTGGCGAGCCTGGTCCTGTGGTAGCACAACAGCCTGCAATAGGCTTACCACAAGCTTCAGACAGTGCAAAGAAAAAAAGAGCAAGGGGCAAGAATGCGTTGGACATTTATAATGCGCCGAGACTGGAGTCACCAGAATCGTCGTCACGGAAACGAAAAGACAAGACACCCAAGACATCGACTCGCAATATATCAGACGGCGACAGGCAAGGCAACAACGATTCTTCGTCGGTGCCTTCGAACCATATAGATGCTACGCCAGGACTGCCGCCGCCGATATCTGCATCGAAATCCCAGTCGGAGCCTTTGGCGAAACTTGAAAGGTCTGCCAAGCGAATGTCCAATGGGGACATTAAAGATAGCCAGAGCAGTGGTGCCTCGATCAGACACAAGGATACGCAAAGTTCGCCTTTAGACCTGCCCCGAAATACTGCCTTGGTATCTTTCACTAGTAATCCTGTCGCGGAAAATGGTGCGAGAAATCACACGGACGATCTAGATGAATTGGCCGGTCCTGAGAGTGATTTGAAAGATACTGTTGTGGCTACAGACTTTCGTCGATCGAAAGACGATCTTGTGAAGACGAAAACCAAAGCGCTTTCCAACGTCTCGACAGAAGAAAGCGATAAGGAATCGGATCGACATGCCGATCCAGTGCGGCGTGGTTTCGTCGATCGCGAAGATGACCATAGGTCGAACGGAGTTCCCAACACTTATAAGTCAGGAGACAGCTCGCAAGCTCCAGTCAAGAAGCGAGCGAGACGCAAGATCCTGGGTTCTGATGAATCGGAGGCGCATGTATCAGAGAACGAGGCAGAAGAGTATTACAAGGGAAGCAATACGAAATCTAGAAGCGAGACGACAAATGAGGCAGACAAGCTGGGCGTCGAGTCTTCCAAGATCTTGAAGCTAAAACTCAAGAGGAAAAAGGTTGAGTCGGTGGAGCCAGGCACGGACGAGGAAGAAAGCAAATTACCGAGTGTATCAATTGAATCTCAAGCGGCAGGACGTGACGATATGAAAGAAGAGATGAAATCTGAGCTGGCAACACCAACCGTCACAGTCAAGACTGAAGAGTCAAAGATTGTGAATTATGCCGCGAGTGCAGGGAAGAATCCCGCCATGAAATTCAACAGTGGTCCTCGTCATCGTGTAGGTCTATCTCGTCGTCAACGGGTCGAGCCATTACATGCCAACATTGTCCGTAAATCATGACACGCTCAAGATCCAATTTCGTAAAGGTAGCATTTTTAGCCATGGTTTTCAATTTATTCCATTCTTGTCACAAATCTTTTCGGATGGGAGGTTAGGCTCGCGCGATGGACCATTCGACTTCGGTGATGGAGACTTCGGAAGCGGCTGAATCATCGTAATCGTACCACTCGCCGTCGGCGAGCTCTACTTCTTCAAACACCGTCGTCTTTTTCTTCCCACTGGATGTTGAGATACATTTGAACACTCCGTCCGCTTGAAAAGAGACGAATTCGCACCCGCGGGTTTCAAACGTGATGAATTTACTGGGTTTGCCGGACGTGGTGTACGGCGTAGGAGGACCATCGAGGTTGGCGGAACTTTCACGCCCACAATTCTTGCATTTCCAAACGAAATGAGCGTCGCCTCGTGACCCAGACATTTCTGACCGTTCGTGACGCGATACCTGGATGTAATTCGGGTGCGTCTCGCGACACGACGTGCATTGTACTTGAAACGCGTAATAGTATTCGTCCGGTGCGTCACCCTCAGTCTTTGGTTCAAGACCAGTGACACCTTCCATCGTCGCTTTCAAGTAAAGCGCTAATTTCACCATCTTTTCCCCCCTGATCCTATGCAAACTGTCTTTGTTGTCTGACCAAAAGTTTGTCTTACCAAAAGAGAGTTTTAAAAAAAAAAGTGGAGTGCAGTGGAGTGTGGCGCAACAATACTGTACACCGTACAAGTAATGTAAATGGGATTGAATTTTTTAGTCTATTACAATGGCATCATCGTCCTCGTGAATCTCCAAAATCTCAGCACTGATTCCTGTTTTGCGCTTCTTCATTGTCGACTCCTCACTCTCGTCGTCCTCCCTCGGTCTCTTTTGTTTCTCGCTCGTACCATTGATTCCGGCGCAACCGCCACAATGGAATCTTGTACAACTGCTCTCGATTTCCTTTTCGGAATCTCAATCGATGATGGAGTTTTGAAATGTTGGTCCTCTTCACTCGTAGAGTCGTAATGTTTGATGATAATGCTGAGGTTGTTTCGAGATCGACCCTCATCGTCTTCATCATCATCAATGACCGTGACGAATGTCCCATCCACAATACTGAGATCCTTCAATGTCTTGTCGACGTTGTCTTCAAAGTCCGGATCGTAAATCAGGTCTTTAGTCAAGATACTCATTTCATCCGTATACGCGAGCGTCGATTTGAGCACCGAGTCGACGAGATCGCCAAGAGTCATCTTGGTGACATCAGCTTCCAGAATAATCTGAGAGAGTCCACAGACAGAGCAGTCGGGATTGGGCTTGGCTATCGATTCGTTGTTGAAGACTCGCTCCGGTCGACGAGACAGGAAAATCGTTTTGGTGGATTGAAGATCATTTCTCAATATCTTGAAAGATTGCAGCACGCATACGCCCGCTATGATGGCATTCGTGGTGGCGATCGCAGCGATAATGTTGCCAGCCATCTGTTTGATATCGAATCTGGTCTTTCTGTCGATCCCGAAAATATGAGCCCTGATATTCGATGTGGCCGCAACAAAGTCTAACGTATCTACGTCATCCTTGTCGAATGACAAGGTAGGTGCCGGTGCGTCAGGCAGTACGTTACTTTGAAGCTCCTTCAGGCGCTTGCTCAGACGATCAAGGCTGTCCTTAAACACCATGAGATTCTGTTCAAGTGTCCATAATGACTGATCGTCCGTCCATGGCCTGCCTGTTACGTCCTTTGTCTTTTTATCCAACTCTTCATAGTTTAATGCGCTTGGCGGCGTCCTTGACTTCCACATATCCTCCATTGACCTCAATCTCTCAATATCGTCCTTGAAGACCTTGTTAAATATCATATTCGGAAACTCCGGCGTGCCCATCGCCTCCCTGATAACTTTGAGTGCATTCGCTTCTTTCCTGAGATTGTCTATCTCATCTTTATTCTCACTGTCGGTACTCTGGTCAAGCACGCTCTCGTCCTCGTCTACGCCAAATATCTGACTGAACAGATACGACTTTGCCCATACTATGCAATGTATGGGCTGACTGGGTGTGCTGCGGATAGTACATATCGGGAAACTCTTCGGAACCTCTTTTGGATTACAGTCATAGCACTCCGTCTTCCCGCGCACAATGACCTGTACTTGACCGCGAAACCCCGTCGTTCCAGACTCGATCAAGGGCACATCCGCAGCCAGACACATTTTATTGACATGTCTGCGGGCATCGAGATTGTCCAGAGCATTGAACACGAGATCGAATTGCTGGAACCAGGATACATCGAATTCCGCGTCCTTTATATTTGCATGGTAAGCTTCCAGCTTGACGCGCGGATTGAACCTGGATGCCGTTTCTTTCGCGACGAGTGCTTTCGACTTTTTTATATGTTGTTTCTGGAACAGGAACTGCCTGTTTAGATTCGAAAGGTCAATGGTGTCGAGGTCGAGAAGGTGAACCTCGCCAAACCCGGTAAGGACGAGATTCTTGAGCAACTCGCATCCTATGCCGCCGGCGCCGACCATAAGTACTTTCGATGACTTGATCTTCTCCGCCAACTTGGGCAGACATTTCCTGACATATGCGTCGCGCATGATATTTTAGAGAAACGCGAGATGTCGCAGACGAAGGTGGAGGACGTCAACGTCGGCGTTAGAATTCGAATCTTGCGCCAGATTCGCCAAGCGCCTCCCTTCATTCATTCACCCGCTTGTCTACCCGACATGAAGGGAAATAGTCAGAACAGTACAACAAGAGTGCGCTTCGAGTGATCAGGGTTATGCAGAATTATTGCTATACATTCTACTCATACATGAAACTCTTCGTGTAGCTCTGGTCCCCGTGAGTTCATAGCGCGTCTATATACTACTCGTAAATCATTCTCGTAAATCATCAATTGCGTTTCGATCTTTGCCTAGTCAGCCTTCCAGCTTGTGATTGCTCGTTCGCTTGGATGTTCTCGTAAGCTTTGTCGACAAGATTCTTGGCAGATATTCCAGTCTGCAGCTCAACTTCTGGTGCGGCGATACTGGGATCAGTCCCCTCGATTTTGACCGCAGGCATGGCGGAGTCGTCCGACAGCTCTTCTGTCTTGACTTCAGAGCTCTTCTTCGCACCACGCTTCCTGGCAGCCGGTTTCTTGGCTGTAGCCTGGACCTGCGCGGATTTGGCATCTTCTTCGATTTGACCTTGAGACTCGGGGTTCGCGATCGTCTTTGGCTCTTTCTTGATCCTCTTTTTAGGTTCTGCAACCACCTCATTTCCCTCAGAGTCATATTGTGGTTCCTTCTTGGCACGCTTTTTGGGAACGGATTTAATCTCGTTACCTTCAGAGTCATACTCAGGCTCCTTTTTGACTCGCTTTTTAGGTTCTGGCTTGACCTCGTTTCCCTCGGAATCATACTCAGGCTCTTTCTTGACACGGGTTTTCGTAGTCTTGAGTCGGAGTTCCTGCCCTTCCGGCCAGTAGGCCTCGTCGCCCTTGGCGCCCGGGCCATCTCCTACAACCTCAGCGGGGACCGGTGGATTATTCAGGTTGTAAGTTTTGGCTAACTCAAAGACAGCCTGCTCCTTGTCTTTTGCCTCGATCATGATATCCATGTCGTCAGCACAAGGTGGTAAGTGGTACACCCTGGCAGAATGCGAGCGTCGTTGCGATGGTAGTGGATGATTAGGCAGTCGAGCCTCGCTGATGTGCATCTTCTGCTTTATACCCTTGCGTGTCCATGTCTCCGCTATCGCCGGTAGAAGTGGCAGGAGATCGAGAGATCCTTCTCGAAATTTCTCCTCGTCATGCACAATATTGTGATGGTGCCAGTCCAGGACGAGGGGGATATTGAGTTCCTGGCAGAGTGGTAAAAGGTCGGTAACGCTCCAGCTCATGTCATCGTTTTCCAGAACCAACCGCCTTTTGACGGGCTCCGAGAGTCTAGCATAATTTGTCCTGAAGCGATCTAGGGTGGCAGGCTTGTCTCCGTATGCACCTCCGAGGTGGAGAATCAAAACAGCGTCTCTGTCACGTTGCTCTGGCTCAAGTCGCATGCGCGTCAAGAGTTCGTTGTGGAATTCGAGATCGCGCACAGCGTTATCGAAGATCTTGGCAGTCGGACTAGCAATTTGCTAATAAGATCAGTACAACTCGACAAGAGAAAGGGAGATACATACCGTGAACTGACCAGGATGGCAGGTAATTCGATGGTCGTATTTATTCGCAAGGGCTCCTGCCGCTCGTAACTCGGCGTCAGCATGCTCCAGATTATAGAGATAGTCCGGATGGGAGGCGAAGGGAAACATCTCAGAAGACAAGCGGAAGAATCTGATCCCATACTTCTCATTCCACTCAATCATCTTGGACAGATCGGCCGCATTTTGCTTGCCGAGTTCGAGCACGAACGGCATACCTTTGTCCTCTTTCGCGATCGTTGCTATCCGCGTTGTCCTAGAACAAAACACCGGCTCCTTACGAGAACGTAAAATTGTGTTTAAACAAGCGTAACCCAGTCGACCCTTGAAAGGCACTGGGACATAGTCCGAGTCGAAGGTCGGAGGCCTCTCAGCGAAATCAGCATATCTCTCGGCAGCTCTGGCATCCCGTTCGCGATGTTTCGAAGCTTTCGTTGGACCTTTCTTCTCCTCTTCCTCTAAGTCTTCCGCTTCTTGGTTCTCCTGCCCATAAGGTTCCTCTTCAGGATTTTCGGCCTTTACAGGCGTAGCCTTCTTGCTTGATCCGGCGTTAACGGAAGATTTGGTGGACGAGTTCGTCGGCGATACGTTAGTAGAAGTCTTCCGAGATTGAGGAGTCTTTGCCACGACTCGTTTGGAAGGGACATTCTTTTTGCTCGGCGGAACCTTCTCCTGGACAAATGAATCATCACTCATTGCATCACTTTCAACCTCGGACGGCGGCTCCGTCAGATCAAACTCTGAGAGCGGTCCGCTGGTCTCAGAGTGCTGATCTGGCGATGCCTCCCTCGCCAGCGGATTCTCGAAGACATCCGGATCGTTCATCATCTCATCCTGCCCATAATTCTTCCGCGGAATCGCCCTGGAGGATCTTCTCGATGACGTGATGGACGGACGTGACACCATGCTCGAGACCGGAGGAGAGGCCATCGTCGAGAGACTTTCCTTCGGCACACCGACCATGAGACTCTGCCTGAAGGCAAGCTGACAGACCCTGCTGAAGCTGCTTCTCATGCGACGTGAAGAGCCCGCCCTGCCTAACGCCCTGCTTCGATGAGCTAAGAATTCCCTGCAGACGGCGCCATGGGTGAGCTCCCCTCCAAAGCTTATTGGCCGATCAAAATAAACCTTGGCAGCCAGGCATTTCAGGCAGAACAGGCAAGCCTCAAGGCTACTGCGCACTGCCCGTTACGCAGCACAGACCCAATTGCACAGGATCCTGCACTTCTTCGATGAGCATCACGTAGATCGATCACAGGATATGGAGTATCACAACCAGGCTCCTCTCGTGCCCAGGAAACCCACGGAGTATGCACGGTCTCATGGCACGGCAACGACAATGAACGAACTGCTCAGTTCTCTCAGCCTCGACGAGGGTAATCACAGCAACATCACAGAGGCGACAGACGTAGTTATGCCTACGATGATGCTCGTCTGGCCGACTCGAGACAGCCAGTCAATCGTGCTTCGCAAGACACGATGAGGCAATATAACACGTCTTACAACGCCTCTGATCACGGATCGGGTGTAGCCCGCCGTGCCGACAGTGCTACAAGTCCAGCACAGGCATACGCGGATGGAGACATCAGACAGACTATGAGTCGACAGCGAGGGTTGATGGACAATGTGAATGGCAAATCGCCGGAGGGCGCCACTCCCCTCTTGACCTCAACCCCGACGACGCACCTAACCAAATGGCCAGCGCGCAAGCCGATAAATGCTAATCTACCACGGTCATACTATTCTCCGGATGACCTTGATCAGTTGCTTGTCGAGCGACCTCGTCCGGCTGACTCCTTGCCGCTCAGAGCTCCTGATTCGAATGCTGCAGCAACGACATATCAACGCTCGACGGTAGAAGGTTTCCAATCTCCTAAAGGGGGTTACGAGGGTCACACTGCACGAAATTCCTATAGTCCCTATAGTCCTTACGCCGGCCAGGTACCGCAGGCAGAGAACTACAAGCCCGACCTTGCGCAAAATCCGGCAACTCCAAGTTTCCAATCTCCACGATCTATGTATCCGGCTTCTCCCGTGCATCAACAATCTACTTACCCTCGTGCCCTCGACGACGAAGGTGGACAGGACCGAGGTATGACTCAGGGCTTCACCGTCACAGACGATGGACGTCGTCGGTCTGCGTCCGTGCTGCCTCGGCAGGATTTGCACTACGCCCTGATGCCTGCACAAGTCAGGTTGCCGTCGCCTCCCATCCGGCAGGATAGCATATCTCCAGACTTCACCGGTCCAGTCTCTCCTGGCGCTCTGCAATCTCATCCGTCGCTTGCACCATCCAATCGCTCCCACATGATGCAGCAATACGAGGGCGCTTTCAGCCCACCCGTCAGAAGAGAATCCTTACCTCTGAGGACCATGTCTTCTTTGAGCAACAATTCTCAAAGGTCACCTGAGCGGCAGCAGAGGCCTCCGATATCTGAGCTCGAATCCCAGTATGGTGGGCGTATTCCTTCGCCCGATCGTTCCTTACAATTCCCTGATCATGACTATGAACCGGAACGTGCTGGTGCAGAATCAGTACCACCGCATATACAAATGCGTAGGGGAAGACCAAAGGGTGAACATGTTCAGGAGAGTGATTTACCAGCCATGCCACTGCTATTCCATAGTCAGCGCGATCATGAACAGACTCTAGTCTCGTCACCGACGAACGAGCACTATTATTCCGCGCCGGCTTTCCGTGCACCGACTAGGACGGGCACTGCGCTATCGACTGCGTCCAGTACTTCGGCCTCACCGACCAGAGCGAGCAATGTCGCGATGTCCACTCGTCCCGCAAAGCAGGCTTCCTTCGGCCGGGAGCCCGATCTTCTACAGAGCGTCAGGGTGCTGCCCGTGAAGCCAATAAGATGCCCACCCCTGTGTCTCGAAGAAAGGTTTCATCCATCTTCCTATGCCAAGACAAACAAGTTCAAGATCAAAGTTCACCCTGGGCAGGCTCCATTTGTCGCGGGCGGCGAGATCTTCGGACACGTCGACATCATCTCGGACGAAGGATTTCGGGCACAACTGGGCTCTACACAGGTTCTCGTCGGCGAGATCGGAGTTGAGGTCATAGGTTACGAAGAAATACAACACAACGAGAGCGGTCACAATCCGAGATCCCTGACTTTCTTGTTCAGCCGGAAAGTATTTCAACCCATCGCGGACACCCATCCGATCCGCTCTCAGGAAGAGCATCTCTTGACGAGTGCAGTACTCAGCAACCCCCCTCCCGATAAGGACGGCTATCGAGCACCATCTAAAGGAACGACGTCGTTTCCCTTCGCTTTCCCTTTACCTGTCGATTGCCCTTCAAGCGCGGACATCCATGTAGCAAGAATTAAATACGTCGTCACGGGATACGCCACGGTCAAACTACAGGGCAGCGAAGAAACGATTGCTACTAGCCATTCGGTCCGGGTTGTTGAAGCATGGGACGTCGACAATCCAGTATATCTAGAAGCCATCGAAGGCACACAAGGTCGAGATATTGCAAATTACCAAGAGATCGCCGCAGTGGCGAAGATTGGGAAGAGCTTATACTTGGAAGGTCAAACCATTCAAGGCAGTATCAAGGTCGTCAACCACTCATCGAAGAAAATTCGTGAGGTGAAATTCTTCCTAGTAAACAAGATCACTTTCTTTGGCGACAAGAGATCCCCAGTGCGCGATCTCAATCCGCAAGAGGATTTCTCTCTGGAAGAGACTGTCGTTGGGCACACTGAGCCACATGTCATCTTCCGAGGCGGACAAGAGGAGTGGATATTCAGTCTACAAATTCCTGCGGATCGTTGCATCAGTATACGAAATTCGGCCTTGTTCGAGGTCACTCCTTTCATCCTGATCAAAATCTCCACCGGTCCGCTACAAAAATCGACGAGAGTCTACATGCCTCCTGTATCCATTGCGAATCAGCATTCGATGCTTGATGGCCGAGAGAAGAAGGCGCCAGTCTCGGACCCAATGAAATGGTCCAACCTACCCCAGTTATACCGCAGTCAAAAGGTCATTGAAGGACAAGTCCAGACGGCGGAGAAAGGAACGTTGGAACTGACTGAGCTTGTAACATATATTGGTGCTCACCAACGAGTCATGCTTTTGAGCGCACAGCAGTAGATATGAGCAGGTCGATGGGTGACTTTTTGATCGCCGATAAGCATAGCATTTCTCCTGATGACAACTCTATAGACAGTATTTTTTTTTTCCTAGACTTTTCATGCAACTATTCGCTCTTCGCTAAAAACAACAAGCAATGATTCCCCGATTGAATCGCCAATTTCATGTCGTACAGAATTGTTTTTTGATGCAAGACTCAAGCTGCGGTCTCGCCGGGCTTATTGCAGTTGCATGCGATAATCTTGATCTTCTCGGCCGTCAAGGTCTCGTTCTCAAACTTGAAGGAGGCGTCCTTGATGATGAATGTCCAGACCTCGTCGCAGAATCGGTAGGTGTCGAGATGTCCCTTGAAGGTCAACTTTGCCTTGACTTTTTCCTGGAGCGCTTCTGCTGCGGCCCGATCATAGTTTGACAGAATCTTCATGGCGAGTTGGGGAGTCAGACGACCCTCTTGAAACATATCGTCCAAGGTCTCCGTCAAGGCGCCGCCTATTCAACAAGTAAGCACGCGCAGATTTTAGGGAAAAGCGAGCATCATCTTTTTTTTGTTTTTTTACCTAATGAAGTCGATCTGTAAATCTCATAAAACGTGGTCGACATGGGGAACCCAGGCTACCCGAGAAAGGAAACAAAGAGTGAACAAAGACGGACGGAGAGTATATCCTCACGATGAAAAGTCAAGTGTGGGTGTGGGTAAATGCGCTCGAGCTCCGCAAGTGAGCCTTCGCGGATTTCTCACTTGAAAGTAGCAATGCGACCCGCTTCACCATTTCAACTCCTTCACACACACACACTCAACTCTACTTGTGACTTTTACGTAGCTCGATCATGTCTGCCCGTCTCGCGCCGATCAATCCCAAACCATTCTTGCAGGATTTATTACAAAAGACGGTGATTGTTCGACTCAAGTGGGGACAAGAATATAAAGGCACATTACAGTCGATCGACAATTACATGAACCTGCAATTACAGAATACCGAGGAGTTTGTCGATGGGAAAAATACCGGCGCGTTGGGTGAAGTCTTGATACGGTGTAACAACGTCCTATGGATCTCTGGCGACCAGCCAGACACTAAAATGGAAGAGTGATGTGCAAATCGGTATAATTCTCAATAAGGAGACTTACTCACTTGCACGCTTCATGCAGGCGCAGCGAGAAATCCAAAGGCTTCGCTGCATTTTGAAAATTCGATGGTATGCGAAAACATGTATTATAAACAGTCGTCTTGCTTTTTCCCTTCGATTGCGACAAAAAATTGGACTTGCACAAGTTTTATTGGGTCGTTTTATAGACATTGGCAAATACCTGGGAAAAATGGAGGGGAATGAACGACATTTGTATATCGAGCGCCAATAAGAAAAGGGAAAGAAGAATGAAAGTGACGCAGTCGCGAAATGGCTATATATTTATATTGCAAAAGATCAATCTTCGAGCACTACTGAAATCCGATCCTTGGTGTCTTTCGAATACCGAGTATCCTGCAGTGCTGCTGCAAGCATTGTCTCGTACTGAGCCTTGTACACTGACAATAATTTCCTCATGACCTTGATTGCATTGTGATGCACAAACGGCTCTTCTTCGGCCAACAACCCAAGAATAATGGGTGATAATTGACTAAGATCGATGATGCTCTGGTCTTTCGACGTCGCTATTTCGCCAATCAAGTATAATCCATGAGCTCTGTTGGGAATCATGTCGTCTCCCATATCTTGCAATGCTGCCATATATTTCTTTTGCGCTTCCTCTCGATTTGACAATGAATGAGAGGTTGAAAGCTGGACTGCGCCGGCTCGGAGCGTCAGCAGCATCAATTCTAATTTCTGGCCAATCGCATTTGTAGTTTCGCCAATTTTTAAAATTTTGGACCTTTTTTGGAGTTTAGACATACATGTCATCAGATTATCCAGTGCGGCTTCATCACCTGATCTGAATTCTGGTTTAGCCTCGACTAAACATTTCAGTAGTCCCAAAAGCACTATGACCTGATGATCTTTAGTCGACTCGGACAACATTGCAGTAATATCCTTGATCCACATGGGTGTATGAACGGGTGTGAAGATCAGAGAAGCATACTTTTCTGGTAGTTCCATCAACCATTGGACACGAATTATTTGTACTGCAGGATCAGTGGAGACCAGGAATCGTTGCAGTAAAGAGCGTAGAAGCGAGACGATTAGTGCACCATCGCCTTTTATCTGGTCTAGCACGCGGCAAAAGTAATCATGTGGACTACAGTCCCGCAAAGACGTTGCGCGAGACTGATTAGACGAAGATGTAAGATTTGTTCTGTGCATAAAATTCTCCAAGGCAATCGGCAGATCAGCTTGTCCATTGTTCTCCGTGGACCTGTAGATCAGCCGCTCGACCATGTCACGATTGCTGGTCTCATGGCCTAGATGATATTTGTAGCCAGCGGTGAGCATATGTGTAGCTCGGGAATTGAGAATTGGAACACGTAATGCCGGATAGGAAGTCATCGTCGACAAACGCTTCAAGGCGGATGCGACTGACTCATCGGAAGGCAATTCTCGGTCGACAACAGGCTTCCATAATGCATCAGCCAAAATTGACGATTCCGAATGCACATCAAACAATCTTTTGACGATGTGTGACATGGCTTGTCGTCGAAGCGCGCCCACGGAAGATGTATCTTCAAAAGCGTCGAATATCTGAGGTATCAAGACACGCATGTAATCTGTCGTCGACATGCTCGCTGGCACTGAAGCCACCAACGACGAAAGATGATCAAATCTCTCGATAGGTATCTCACCCTGCTTATCTGGTTGTAAAATGAACGCAGAGACGTGCTTCAAGCCATCAGGTCCTAGAAGGACTTTTGTCATTTCTTCCCCAATGATGCTTCGAGCCCAAACAGGGCATCTTCTGGTATACAGCATTTGCATAGTTGTCAGAACGCTGCGAGGCTCTAGACTGAGAATATCAGCAAGGGCCCCAAATCGCTATATAAGGTACTTCTTACCTGTTTATAAGCTTGTCGTACATATCCAATGACCCAGATACGTAGCTAGGATTATAAGTGCTCTCAATGACGCCAGCAGTCAGAAGACTCAGATGCAAACTTTTCTTCAACGAAGCCGTGACGAGGGTTGGATGTGAAGTATCTGACAGACAAAGGACCAAGCCTTGTAAGATACTGTCAATTTCAGTCCTAGAACAGATCATAGCCTTGCCCACACCGCTCATAGCTGGATCCTTCGGCAGATGTGTCCCGAGTCCTTCCGTCAGAAATGGCCTCAACGATACCGAAAAGATGATTTCAACCATCATATCTACTGCCTGTGCATCCATTGATCCAGTTGTGTCTTTGCTTGTCGACAAAAGTCGAGCTCCGGCCTGATGGATCCGTCTGATCAGATCCAGACAATATCTGACGACAACGTAGAGTGGTTTAGAGCCCTCCAACGATTCTTCCAAAGCTTCTGCTGGCAGATTCTCGACAAGAACGTCTTCCAGCTTCTTGACTTCTGATATCTTTGAACGAGTCGCCACAACATACTTTTTGAGGTAAGTTGTAGCCTCGCGTAGTACCTTGGCAAGATCTGTAGACATGGATCACCCTCACTTATGCCACGGAAATTCCGAATTCCTTCTCAATCTGCAATCCAAGCTGACTCTGGGCCTCATGACATGCGTTACCGCTGTATAAAACTCATGCTGGCTCAGTTAGCTGGTGATGAGCGATCCGCCATTTGTCATCTCGAGAGTCGAGGAGGAGCTCTTCTCACAAGGTTATTTTCTGCGAGTTTGTAATGTCGTCTGGATGATGTGCGATCGGCGACTCGTTCTTGTTCCATTTCACTAGGATCGTCCAACCTCTCCTGGGTCTTCAAATCCATCCGGATTCCACATGGCTGAGCCGCAATCCAAGAGAATGAAGCCAAATCCATACTTGGCACATGACGAATCGTCCAAACCCGATCAGGAAACTTACAGTCGAGCAAGAAATGGCGGACGAATGGCGCAGGAATCTGACATGCTTGCGAAGCTTGAGAGACGAAGCACGACAGCACAGCAGGCTAGCAGTCTCGAGGACGGCCAGATCAACCCGTGGACGCAGAAGCCGCACTCGCAAAAGTATTTCGGCATACTTGAGAAGCGTCGTGATCTGCCGGTCTGTCAGCAGCGAGCTGAGTTCCTCAAGATGTTTCAATCTACCCAAATACTGGTCTTTGTTGGAGAAACCGGTTCGGGAAAAACGACACAAATACCTCAGTATGTTCTGTATGATGATTTGCCTCAACGCGAGGGCCTCATGGTCGCATGTACCCAGCCACGTCGTGTTGCGGCCATGTCTGTAGCCCAGCGTGTGGCTGATGAGCTTGACGTGACCTTGGGCCAAGAAGTCGGTTACACTATTCGTTTCGAAGATGTGACGAGCAAGAATACTGTTCTGAAATATATGACTGATGGAATGTTGCTCAGAGAAGCTATGAACGATCATACCTTGTCTCGCTACTCCTGTATCATCCTCGATGAAGCACACGAAAGGACACTTGCGACTGATATACTGATGGGACTCATGAAGAAAATTGCTCAAAATCGACCAGATTTGAAGATTGTGATTATGTCTGCTACACTAGATGCTCAAAAGTTTCCAGGAGTATTTCTTCAATGCGCCCTTGTTGGCTGTACCAGGACGAACGCATCCTGTCGAGATATATTATACGCGTGAGCCGGAGCGGGATTACCTTGAAGCTGCTATTCGCACGGTGCTGCAAATACATCAAGATGAACCAGAGGGAGATATTCTGCTGTTCCTCACCGGAGAGGAGGAGATCGAAGACGCATGCAGGAAGATCTCACTTGAGGCCGATGAACTACTCAGGGAACGGGATGACTGTGGCCCTCTGAAGACGTACCCTCTGTACGGCTCATTGCCCCCGCAACATCAGCAAAAGATCTTTGACCCAGCTCCGGCTCCTCTGACCGCTGGTGGTGTCCCTGGTAGAAAGGTCATCGTGTCCACCAACATTGCTGAGACATCTCTTACCATAGATGGTATTGTCTATGTCGTCGACCCGGGTTTCAGCAAACAGAAGCTCTACAACCCTCGTATTCGAGTTGAATCTTTACTCGTCAGTCCTATCAGTAAAGCCAGTGCTCAACAAAGGGCCGGTCGTGCAGGACGTACGAAGCCTGGAAAGTGTTACCGACTGTACACCGAGCAGGCCTTCAAGGAAGAATTGATTGAGCAGACGTATCCCGAAATTCTACGATCCAATCTTGCAAGCACAGTGCTGGAACTCAAGAAGCTTGGGATTGACGATCTTGTCCATTTCGACTTCATGGACCCTCCCGCTCCTGAGACCATGATGAGAGCACTGGAGGAACTCAACTACCTCGCGTGTCTCAACGACGATGGTGATCTGACCAGCCTTGGGAGGACCGCATCCGATTTCCCACTGGATCCAGCTTTGGCTGTTATGCTCATATCGAGTCCCGAATTCTATTGTTCGAACGAGATTCTGTCGCTTGTCGCACTTTTGTCGGTGCCATCTGTGTTTACCAGGCCCAACACCGCGAAGAAGCAGGCAGATGAAATGAGGAAGCTATTCGCACACGAGGACGGAGATCATCTTACGTTGCTCAATGTATACCACGCATACAAAGACAGTGGCGGTACCAAAGAGTGGTGTTACGAGTACTTTTTGTCGCAACGAGCACTCATGAGTGCCGACAATGTTCGCAGTCAACTGCAACGTATCATGGAACGACACGATATCGACCTCGTGTCCACTCCCTATGAGGATCCGAAATACTATGACAATATTCGTCGTTCGCTAGTCAGTGGTTTCTTCATGCAAGTCGCCAAGAAGAGCGAGAAGAACAATTACACGACGGTCAAGGATGAACAGAAGGTCTTGATTCACCCATCATGTGGAATTGAGAGAGCGCCCGAATGGGTCCTTTACAACGAGTTTGTATTGACTTCAAAGAATTACATACGGACGGTGACGACAATCAAACCCGAATGGTTGCTTGAAATAGCTCCGGTGTATTACAACCTTGCCGAGTTTGAGAAGGGTGAGATCAAAGCGGCGTTGAGCAAGATTAAGGATAATAAAGGTCGAAAAGCGGCTATACAGAAGGGAGACAAACGCGGCAGATCGTGATGAGGGGAGGGGTCAAAAAGAATAGAGTGGATCACACATACATAAGCCTAGCATAAGCCCAGCCATACTAAAAAAAAAATGTATCAAATGAAACGAAATTCGGGTGGAAAGGTATTCCACAGTTTCAAGAGAAATCTCGTGTACGCCACCTCTTGAACCAGTACGTATCGTGTACAAAAACAAGTGTATCGTGGATGGATGTCAAAGAATATCATTACAGATTGGACGTATGATCATCTAGTGAAACAATACTGCGACTTTCTCGTCGTCTGCTTGCACAGTATTTGCTACTACCGGAATTTATACGACAGGACTTATTTCACGCTATCGCGCGCCTACAACTGCCCCGTGCAGAAATGCAAGCACCCGCTCTTGTCAGACTACATTAATGGCGTGGTGGCTTCTGTCGCGGAAGAATTGAGAAGGTCGAGTGTGGCGCGTATAGCGGTCGTGATATTGAGTGCGCAAGATGTCGCACTCGAACGATTCACCTTTGACGTATCGTCACTCCCCATCGTCGCCCAAGAGGACCTCTACATTCCGTACAAAGCACCCTCCAACATCAAGAGTGGAGGCGTTGATGATTTGGTAGGTTTCGTAATACGGAATATCAAATTGGTCAATTGGATGGTCAATTTCGTGCTGCAATCATGAAATTGGCACTTGTCGAGACGAGACTAGGGCCAATTCCACCAGGTAGGGCCTCCCCCTTTTTTCATTCAGTGATTATTTTTCTCGAGGTGAGACTGATATTGAAAAACAGATTGTACTTTTGCTGTGCAAATAGAGTTGCGTAAAGAAAGTAGAGGAAAAGCTTCAGAGTCATGGGTGGAACACGAACAAGAAATTTCAAACCCAAAAGGAAAAACGACTGTTCCGCTTCGACGTATCGTCTTTGGACCAGTCAAACTTGATTCCTGGGTCGAGGAAACACAAGCCAAGTTGAAATTGTCAGACAAACAAACTGCCTCAAAAGACAGTACCATGGATCTCTCATACTAATCAAAGAAAAGAACAAGTGATGAATTTAGGCTCAACTCTCTATTGTACAATCTTGCGTTGAGCAATGCACGCGTGATTTATTCTCAAATTAACTGTCTGCATAGACAATGGAGAATAGTATGATACAGAGCCGTATAAGCACAATCAAGGGAATCGATAGACAATGTCCGTCTGTTGCCAGATCTCTTGAGCTTTCCAATAGTCTGGCGTGGAAAGAAATGAGACACGATAACACTTCGTGACTTTTGCAGAACCTCTGTATTTTCCACTGCAAGATTGACCTGTGTCTGACGCTTCACATCAGGTACTGCTGCTGCTACGTCGTGCTCGTCGCTGAGCTTCGTCGTTCCTGTGCCTGACAGAGGAACTGGAGTCAGACCAGATTCCAAAAATGCTTGAATATCACGGTCTATTTGTGCCTTCCGCTCACTCGCTTTGAGTGAAGCCTCGGCGTTGGTGCTAGAACGGCATAGACCGATAGGCGCGGCTCCCTCAGTACCTGGACTGTTCTTGTCGCCAGTCTCGGGAATAGTGGAATAACAGCTCTCGGAATAAAACAGGTCTGCAATTCCGGTCGACGTGGAGCTAAACAGCGCTTCATCACTATCTTCGCAAAAAGCTTTGCTGCGGGAGCTGTGCATCGTCTCGATACATGCGCTCTCCTGCAGAGCTTGA